>SJYC01032931.1:0-20453 GCA_006408675.1 Madoqua kirkii | reverse complement strand
AAGGCATCAGTTCAGTTCAGTTCAGTTCAGTCGCTCAGTCATGTCCAACTTTTTGCGACCCCATGAATCGCAGCACACCGGGCCTCCCTGTTCATCACCAACACCCGGAGTTCACTCAGTCTCATGTCCTGAGTCCGTGATGCCATCCAGCCATCTCATCCTCTGTTGTCCTCTTCTCCTCCTGCCCCCAATCCCTCCCAGCATCAGAGTCTTTTCCAATGAGTCAACTCTTCACATGAGGTGGCCAAAGTACTGGAGTTTCAGCTTTAGCATCATTCCTTCCAAAGAAATCCCAGGGCTGATCTCCTTCAGAATGGACTGGTTGGATCTCCTTGCAGTCCAGGGGACTCTCAAGAGTCTTCTCCAGCACCACAGTTAAAAAGCATCAATTCTTCGGCACTCAGCTTTCTTCACAGTCCAACTCTCACATCCATACATGACCACTGGAAAAACCATAGCCTTGACTAGATGGACCTTAGTCAGCAAAGTAATGTCTTTGCTTTTGAATATGCTATCTAGGTTGGTCATAACTTTTCTTCCAAGGAGTGAGCATCTTTTAATTTCATGGCTGCAATCACCATCTGCAGTGAGTTTGGAGCCCCCCAAAATAAAGTCTGACACTGTTTCCACTGTTTCCCCATCTATTTCCCATGAAGTAATGGAACCGGATGCCATGATCTTCGTTTTCTGAATGTTGAGCTTTAAGTCAACTTTTTCGCTCTCTTCTTTCACTTTCATCAAGAGGCTTTTTAGCTCTTCTTCACTTTCTGCCATAAGGGTGGTGTCATCTGCATATCTAAGGTTATTGATATTTCTCCTGGCAATCTTGATTCCAGCTTGTGTTTCTTCCAGTCCAGCATTTCTCATGATGGACTCTGCATATAACTTAAATAAGCAGGGTGACAATATACAGCCTTGACATACTCCTTTTCCTATTTGGAACCAGTCTGTTGTTCCATGTCCAGTTCTAACTCTTGCTTCCTGACCTGCATATAGGTTTCTCAAGAGGCAGGTCAGGTGGTCTGGTATTCCCATCTCTTTCAGAATTTTCCATATATGGTACTAAATATATAAGAAGCTCAAAATATTCAGATTACAGTACATATTCATGGGCACTCAATATTCAAGAGGCCTTAATTCACCATCATTGGTGACATTCATTTCAGCCTCAAACAAAACCCAAGCCTGTTCAACAAGCAAATAACAATCAATAGCTGTGGCCAAGTTTTACATCTCCATCACTCCAGTGAGCCCCTTGGCTCAAACCTCAATTCTTGTCCTTGTAACCACATCATCAAGGGGGCCAGCAGATGAGGCAGATGGAGAGCAGGACAGGGGAACACACAGAGCCCAGGATTCAGCTCTTCTACCTGCCCGCCTGCTCTCCAATGTGTGCCGTATACCCTATGGCTCTTTCTCTGCTTTTTCTTGCTTTGTGTTTGTTAATTGATTAAATAAACCATGTGATATGTTTTTCTTTTTTTTTATTATTAAGACAATTATTTTAGGGCAGTTTTAGGTCCCAGCAAAACTGAGGAGGGTATAAAGTGAAAGTCACTCAGTTGTGTCTGACTCTGGGACCCCATGGACTATACAGTCCATGGAATTCTCCAGGCCACAATACTGGAGTGGGTAACCTTTTCCTTCTCCAGAGGATCTTCCCAACCCAGGGATCGAACCCAGGTTTCCTGAATTGCAGGCAGATTCTCTACCAGCTGAGCCAAAAGGGAAACCCAAGAATACTTGAGCCCATCCCTTCTCTGAAGGTATCTTCCTGTCCCAGGAATTGAACCAGGGTTCCTGCATTGCAGGCAGGTTCTTTATCAACTGAGCTATCAGAGTAGGTGCATCTTTAATTCATTACAGACCACTGGCAGTCTTCCGTGTCCAGCCACAATGGAGTAACATGGACTGGATTCATCATCTCACCTGAAACAATTAAAGGCCAAGCATAATATAAGTATATTATGAAATAAGTATTCAAACATTGACATAAGACAGTTTAGCCCATTGTCCAGAAGCTGAAAAGACTTGCCTCATGTGTTGTATCCATTTTGAAACATTTTCATGGGAAAGAAAGACTCTTGATCATTAACTTGTGCTATTAATAATAATGAATACTGGCAGAGTGCCTTCACCATGTTTTTCATTACTCAGTATTTATTGATCGTGTTAAGTAACAAGATTTGCATCGGTTGATCCGAAACTCATAGAAGGCATGAAGTTTCTTTAGACGGAAGCTCCAATACTTTGGCCACTTGACTCGAAGAGCTGACTCATTGATAAAGACCCTGATTCTGCGAAAAACTGAAGGCAGTAGGAAAAGGAGGTGACAGAGGATGAGATGGTTGGAAGGCATCATGGACCAACAGATATGAGTTTGAGCAAACTGTGAGAGGTAGTGAAAGACAGGGTAGCCTGGTGGGCTGCAGTTCATGCGGTCATGAAAAAGAGGACACAACTGAGTGACTGAACAACAGGCTTATTAGGAGACTGAACAGCCTGTACACCCGAGGAACACCTGATATATTCCGGTGTTTAACTTGGCATATCTTCATCTGACTCCTCACAGCAGTCCTGTGAGGACTACATTGTTATCCATTAAATGAGGAAATGGGGCCTCGCTGGTGGTTCAGGCCGTACAGAATCTGCCTGCAATGCAGAGACCAGGGTTTGATCCCTGGGTCAGGAAGATCCCCTGGAGGAGGGAATGGCAGCCCACCCCAGTCTTCTTGTCTGGAGAATCCCCTAGACAGAGGAACCTGGCGGCTACAGTCCACGGGGTCCCAAAGAGCTGTACACAACTGAGAGACTAATACTTTCACTTTCAAATGAGGGATTGGAACTCAGAAAAGGTAGGCAGCTGGACCAATGTAACCCAGGTGCTGAGAAGTGAAGCTTGATGGTCAGAACCCAAGGCCTCTGTCCTTCAGGGACACACTTCCTCTGTAGCCTTCTCCTCCCAACAGCCCCTTGAGTCAGGTTTCAAGGTTTAAGGGGAGTAATAACCTGACCAAAGTACCCTGGCAGCAGGTGTTTGGTCCAGGTCCTTGTGTCTTCACATGTAGATTATCTAAATAAGAAAGATCATCAAATGAAACTCCTTACACTGTATACTCTCTATCAAAATTACTGTAGTAATCCATGTCTACAACTGGTTCTTGAGTGAGATTTCAGGAATTCTCTGCAGTTATTGCCACCAATACATTCTTAAGGAAAAATGTGTTCCAGGAGTGTTTTATTAAGCCACATGGTTAATATTGTTCAGTTCAGTCACTCAGTCGGGTCCAACTCTTTGTGACCCCCATGGACTGCAGCACGCCTGGCCTGACTGTCCATCACCAACTCCCAGAGTTTACTCAAACTCATGTCCATTGAGTCAGTGATGCCATCCAACCTTCTCAACTTTTATCATTCCCTTCTCCTCCCGCCTTCAATCTTTCCCAGCATCAGCATCTTTTCAAGTGAGTCAGTTCTTCACATCAGGGGGACAAAGTATTGGAGTTTCAGCATCAGTCCTTCCAATAAATATTCAGGACTGATTTCCTTGAGGAATGACTGGTTGGCTCTCCTTGCAGTCTAAGGGACTCTCAAGAGTCTTCTCCAACACCACAGTTTAAAAGCATCAATTCTTCTGTGCTCATGTTTCTTTATAGTCCAACTCTCACATTCATACATGACTCCTGGAAAAACCATAGCTTTGACTAGATGGATCTTTGTTAGCAAAGCAATGTCTCTGCTTTTTAATATGATGTCTAACTTGGTCATAACTTTTCTTCCAAGAAGCAAACATCTTTTAATTTCATGGCTACAGTCACCATCTGCAGTGACTTTGGAGCCCAAGAAAGTAAAGTCTCTCCCTGTTTCCATTGCTTCCTCATCTATTTGCCATGAAGTGATATGACCAGATGCCATGATCTTCGTTTTCTGAATGTTGAGCTTTAAGCCAACTTTTTCACTCTCCTCTTTCACCTTCATCAAGAGGCTCTTTAGTTCTTCTTCGCTTTCTGCCATAAGTGGTGTCATCTGCATATCTGAGGTTTTTGATATTTCTCCCAGCAATCTTGATTCCAGCTTGTGCTTCTTCCAGCCCAGCATTTCTCATGATATACTCTGCATATAAGTTGAATAAACAGGGTGACAATAACAGCCTTGATGTACTCCTTTTCCTATTTGGAACCAGTCTGTTGTTCCATGTCCAGTTCTAACTGTTGCTTCCTGACCTGAATACAGATTTCTCAGGAGGCAGGTCAGGTGGTCTGATATTCCCATCTCTTGAAGAATTTTCCACAGTTTGTTGTGATCCACACAGTCAAAGGCTTTGGCATAGTCAATAAAGCAGAAATAAATGCTTTTCTGGAACTCTCTTGCTTTTTCCATGATCCAGCAGATGTTGGCAATTTGATCTCTGGTTCCTCTGCCTTTTCTAAAACCAGCTTGAACATCTGGACTTTCACGGTTCATGTACTACTGAAGGCTGGCTTGGAGAATTTTGAACATTCCTTTGCTAGGATGTGAGATGAATGAAATTGTGCGGTACTTTGAGCATTTTTTGGCATTGCCTTTCTTTGGGATTGGAATGAAAACTGACCTTGTCCAGTCCTGTGGCCACAGCTGAACTTTCCAAATTTGCTGGCATATTGAGTGCAACACTTTCATAGCATCATCTTTTGGGATTTGAAATAGTTCAGCTGAAATTCCATCACCTCCACTAACTTTGTTCATGGAGATGCTTCCTAAGGCCCACTTGACTTCCCATTCCAGGATGTCTGGCTCTAGGTGAGTGATCACACCATCATGATTTTCTAGATCGTGAAGATCTTTTTTGTATAGTCCTTCTCTGTATTCTATACAATTTCTGTCCTTTGTTGTGCTCATCTTTGCATGAAATGTTCCCTTGGTATCTCTAATTTTCTTGAAGAGATCTCTAGTCTTTCCCATTCCATTGTCTTCTTCTATCTCTTTGCATTGATCACTGAGGAAGACTTTCTTCTTTCTCCTTGTTATTCTTTAGAACTCTGCATTCAAATGGGTATCTTTCCTTTTCTCCTTTGCCTTTCACTTTTCTTTCCACACTGATTCATCTGATGTCATTTCATTTTTTTCCCCTTGATTATTTGTGATCATCCTGATGGTTTAGTAATAGAGAGTATAGTCTAGACAGCAGCTGCAAACCACACACACACACACACACACACACACACACACACACACACACACGCACACAGGGCTTGATTGAGGAAACAGTCAGTGCTCGTCAGCATTCATCACCCACTTATCACTGTGACATATTTGAGGAAGGCAGGAATTATACATCCTGCTTTCTCCATATCCATTTTTTCCAGAGGCTTCTTCCTAAGCATACCAATGGAAGAAATATTAGAGTAGTGTGCAAGGTCATGCTGTGTCTACTCATAGCATCAGGCTAGAAGATTCCCTGATGGGGGTAAAAGAAAAATAAATAAAGATGAGAGGTTTATGAATTGTCTCTCTTCTGGAATGTGAATGCAACTGTCACTTGGTGATGAATCTGACTTCTCTGCTGCTGGGATGCTCCAAACAAAGAATGATTACTGGGTGTCACTTGGCACTAAGCTTGAAGCAGACAGTAAACCTTGATTAACCAGAGACATAAACCCATCCGAATTTTTTATAGCTTATGACTTTGGAAAGAAACACATGGGTCATAAGGAAACCAGATTATTTCCAGATTTATTAAAAAATTTACTGTGCCCGTCATGCCCAGGGGTCAGTGAAGATTTGGCTATATTTCCTATACATTTTCCAGAAGAAACCAAGGAGGGGCCTGGATGTTATGACAGCCTCAGGACATTACAACAGCTTCGACCTGCAAAGAAAGATTCCATTTTGCTCAGAAGCTTGCACTTATTAGGTTACTAAGACTGAGGCTGAAACACTTCTTGGCAGACTGTCCAGCAACAAAAATAGGGCCCAGGCCAACCCATTAAATAATGAGATGATTTCATCAAAACATCTCAGTTCCTTCATCTTCTGCCCACTGTTTTCCAGAGCAGTGGCAAAGCAAATGTCTACATGGATGAAAAATGAACAATCCTAAGTGGGAGATGGTGCCTATTTCACGAGGAGGGGGCTTCTGCTGTGGAAGAACCCTTCTTTCTCCAGTTTTCAGAGTATGCAGGGCTCTGTAACTCGTTTGCAGCCAACATTTCTGATACTGCTCAGTAGAGCTGTATGTATTACATATCATGCACTTACTGACTTATTCACAACAAACATGTTTGGAGCAGGCACTCTGGAGTGAGCTAAATGAACAAAATAAGTATGAGTTCACAGTCCAAATAGGATTGAGGTTTACAGCGAGATATACTCTGATTCAGGTTTCCCAGTTGGCTCAGTGGTAAAGTATCTGCCTGCCAATGCAGGAGACACAGGAGATAAGGTGTGATCCCTGGGTCGGGAAGATCCCCTGGAGGAGGAAATGGCAACCCACTAAAGTATTCTTGAATGGAGAATCCCATGACAGAGGGTCACAAAGAGTCAGACCCTGATTCACTGGGATGAGCAAATGCAAAGATTCCTGGGTGCAGGAGACCACGCAGACTAATGGTGACATCAGGGCTGAGAATAGGAGTGATCGGGCAAAAGTTCAGAGTCATCTGGGCTGGTCTTGTACAATGGCGGGAATTCTGTAGGCTCCTAGAAGGGTATCGTCACCCCTTAGCCCGGCCCCTCCCAGCGAGCAAAGCTGCCCCATCTCTGTGTTCTGCTTCTTAACCCCAGGTAAGTGGCAACAGGTCGTCCAGCGGCACTGTCACCCTTGGTGTTTATCTTACCTGTCCTCAGTGGAAACACCTTCTGGGAACAGGAAAGCCCAACAATGTGATGACTGCAGATGACATCACTAGGAGATCCTGGGGGCCCCCACAGCCCAGGAACGCTTGATGGCCACAAGTGGGGCAAAGCCATCAGTGCTGAGTTTGCCTGGTTCAGACACCTGTACCTAAAAAGAATCCGAGGGGAGATCAAGCTTTCAGAGACAAGACAAGCAAAATAGCAACTCCTCATCTCTGTCCAGAAGTCATGGGTAAGCAGGCTTCACCAAATGTTAAAACAGGGTCTGTCAGTTTCCCTGATAAAACACGCAGCCACTCTCCACAAAACTAGTATATACATGGCTGAGGCCCTTCACTGTTCACCTGTAACTATCAAAACATTGTTAACTGGCTAGACCCCAACACAAACGAGAAGTTCAAAAGAAAAACAATCTTTTAGAAAAGCTCTATGTTTTTGTTTTCATAGCTTTGAATATTAGTTCCTATAATTTGTTAAGACCCCTGCCTTCTGGGTATTAGGTATGGCTGGCTTTGGCCCCATGCGGGGCATTTATCAGACAGAATCTTTGGTCAGTTGACATCCATGAAACAAAGCATAGGATGCTGGTGGGAGGCCAGGAAGAGGGTGGGGTGGAAGGACAGGGACTCAATGACCTAGTCTGCTCCCTAGACCTGCAATGGCCTTTCCCCAGGGTCTCTTCAAAGCTAGTTTCCTCTCATCCTTGGCTTCATCTTAGATGCTGCCTCCTTTCAAGACCCTGACCCTCCTCTGACCACCAGTCAGGAAGTTACCTTTGAAATGGTTCCCTTGTATCTAGAAATCATTCCCTTCCCACCACCCAGTCATCCCTATTATCATCCTATTCTGATCTTGCTGTTTATGGGGTCTGCTGCTTTCAGTGTGGCTCCTATTAGACTGTAAATTCCTGGAGGCAGACAGATTGTCTCTCTTCACTGCTGGACACGCAGTACCTGCGAGAGTGTCCACAGTGGTATCCAGTGGATCCTGGAATCACACATCACTTCAAGGAAATGGGCGAGATCTTAGAGAGGAGTTTCAGGACCCCGCACCAGCACACAGAGCTGGCCTAGTGGGCGAGGACGTTCTCCATCAGTGAATTTCTACCCCAAACATAACTCAGTCACTCCTTGCTCCTCACACTCGGAACAAAGCTTCTGTAAATATTAACCAAGAGGAGCAAAGTGAGGCTTTTTCTAATGGTTGGACTTTGTGAGTTAGAAGTGAAGCCATTTCTTATCTCTCATTTCACCTCCATGGGGCGGCTACAGCTCTGGGAGTTGATAGTCATATTTTTGTAGAACACTCAAAGATAACTTGAGTTGCCTAAGGAAAATATAAATATGAAATTGCTTTATACCAAGTTGAAGAGGTGGGGGATTACTATAATGTAAGAACCATGATAAAGTAAATGAACACGGCCTTCAAGGGCTGTGACAGAAGTTATTTTAGTGAAAACACCTCTGGGACTAATGAAGGTTAGTCTTTAATTCTATGAGAAGTCCAACTTCTGAAGCCCGGAAACCAATACTTATCTATCAATGCACACGTTGCCCCAGGGAATGGAATATAAATTAAAGGGGTTTTCCTGTAAGAAGAGGCAAGCTTCATTCTACTCTTGGAAATAAGAGCTTTCACAAAGTTTCTTTTCATCCGGTTCCTCTATGGTGTGAGTGCTCAGCTCCTATTTAGATTAATGAGAGCTACATACATCCCTCCAAAGGAGGTTTGTGCCTCCGGGCAATGCCATTCCAGACAACCTGCTTTTAAATGGCCTTTTGTGAATGTTCACTTATGGATGAAATTTGGCATGTGGAGGGGAAGGAGAAGCGCTGTAATATATCAGCTGATTTTTCAGCTTGGCAGTAATGAAGCGAGCTGAGACTAATTCAGGGTTCTACTTTACATTTTTGGCAAATGAGCAAATATGCAGATTTGTCCCAAACAGATGTATCTGCCAGTTTCCCCAGGAGCAGTTCCAGAAGCTGCGGTTCACTGAGCTGGTGCTCCAATTAGTGAGAACATCATAACAAGTATATAATTATTCTGGAACCTGTTGAGCTTTCATCTGCTATCAATTTCATTTCATTTAAGCCCAGTTCAGGCTGAACTTGCAGTAAACTCTATGGTTTAAAACGGAGATCTAAGATGTCACAACTTTTGTGTTTGACATGTACTTTGAGGCAGTAGTCAGGAAATTACCTTTGAAATGGTCACACTCAGTATGCCAATGGTCTCTCTGATTGATTATAAAGCTTTATTGGCACTGCAATCATGATTATTCACAGTCCTCTCCAGCAGTGCCGCAGTAAATTGCTTCCAATGAAAAATGTGAATCCTGAAGGAGAAGTGGCAGCAGCTTGATAGATGTCTTGCATTATCTTTCAGCCCATCCAGAAGGCTAGCCAGTCACTCACAACACACGAGGCACCAGCTCTGGACACAGAGGTGCTAAGACGTGGTTTCTGTGATTGTGGAACTCAGATTGGGGGAAGCCAAGTAATCCAGGCAAACTACACCCCAGTGACCTCCTATGGGCACTGGAATGGAAGGATGGACTGGACGTTGTGATATCCCTGAAGATTTAGCAACCAGTTATGCCTGGAGAAGTTCAGGAAAGCTTCCCAGAGGAGATGGTATTTGAACTGAGTCTTAAAGTGTAAAAAAAAAAGAAACAAAACAAAAAAAACAAAACAAAAAAAAAACTTTTTACAGGAAAAGGAAGAATGGCAAGAAGGCAGGAACAATAAGTTAAAGAGACACATGGACTTGTGAAAGAGCAGGATATATTTTTTAAATAATGAGAATTCAACATAATAAAGATTAGAAATTAAGGGAGGAAAGACTAGACCAAAGATTCCCAAATTTCTTTTATTGCAACCTTCATTTTTCAGTAATTTTTTCATGGCACACCTGAAGCCAAAAGAAATTTTTAAATGTTTTATTTATTAAGCAGTTGAGTTCACATAACATTTAAGATGCAATAAAGGGAAAAAAAGATGCAATAAAGGAAAGTCATACTTTTATCTCACTCTTAAATAACTGCAATTACTTATTTGAGAGGTGTGTACATCAGTTGGTTACTCAATAACTTCTCAGATTTTGAAACCAGGTTGGACATCACTACCCTGCTTCCTATTGCACAATGATTTTCATGCAGTGCTTTCTTTTTATCAAGCAGCCACCAAAATCCCAGCCCCACAAAGATACTACTCCAACAGAATGTGCCACTGTTTGATGCTGAAACTGTAACCTATCCTTAGCTTTTAATAGTAGTACTAAGTTTTGAGCATCTTGAATATGAATATTTTAGAAATTGCTGCAGTACCTCCACGATTTTTTTGTGGTACATAAAGGCACCTCAGCACTGTTTGGGAAACGCTGGGCTGATGAGTAAGGTGAACTCAAACCATAAAACACATAGGATACCTTTCTGAAATACAAATGTGACATGGTACGAAAATGAAGATACAATCAACCAAAACCTTTGAACTAAATGTCTAAAGAAGACTTGAAAATACTCAACAGGTAGATGAGACAAGCAAATAACATTTTTTCTTCACATCCTGGATGCATAATGAAGTAAACAGATTATTTTCTTTCTTTCTCTTAATATGAAATGTATGGTCCTTCCTCCTCAGGTCCTCAGCCTGCCTTTGTGGAAAATTTCTAGCCCCAAAATAAATATAATCACGAAAGTAAGAAAATACAGAAGCAAAGGAAAACAGTCAAACAGAACAAAACAGTAAGTTTAGTCACTAAACAAAGTCAAAGACTTTTTGTTCCTTCTCAAGGGCTGTAAACAGTATTTTGAGCCATATCCTGTGAGCTGTCTTGTACATACTGAAACCCCCAGCAAGTGATGAAGTTGGCTACATGATGACCAGACCATAACCATGACATAAGCTGCCATAATTCTGAGAACTGGCCTCAAGGAAATGGCAACAAAGGGACCCTGGAACTGAGTACTAACTGTACTTAAAACAATCAAGATGATGCTGGTCAGACTACCAAATGACAAAATTCAAGGTGACTGTCAGAGTTGACCATGTTGTTTCTGCCTGTAGCCCCCTTTTTCAGCCTTTAAAAGCTCTTGCCCACTGATTGTCACTGCGGGGGAAGGGGTGGTCTTTGGAAGAAGACCACTTCACCTCCTCTGGTTGCCAACATCCAAAATGAAGCAAACTTTCCTTTCCACCAACCTTGCATTTTTATTGGCTTTTGAGCAGTGAGCAGCCAGATCCCACTTTTGGTAATAAAGTCACAATGGCTTCTGGATCAGCCAAATGTAAAGTCTAGTGGAAATGAATCCCTAAGAGTCTATCAGCATTGTTCAACTAAAATACGCTCTCAGTAACATGCACTTTAAAAATATTAAACTCATGCAAAGAACTGACTCACTGGAAAAGACCCTGATGCTGGGAAAGATTGAAGGCAGGAGGAAATGGGGACGACAGAGGATGAGATGGTTGGATGGCATCACCAACTCAATGGACATGAGTTTGAGCAAGCACCGGGAGTTGGAGATGGATAGGGAAACCTGGCGTGCTGCAGTCCATGGGGTTGCAAAGAGTTAGGCTCGACTGAGCAACTGAATTGAAACTGAACAGATGTTCATAGCAGCATGATTTGGGATAGCCAAAAAGTGGAAAAAACCCAAATGCCCGTCACTTGATGAGCAGATGGTACTAGATCCATTCAGTGAAATATTATTCTGCCCTTAAAAGGCATGATGGGCTGAGACATGGAAGAACCTTGAGAACGTTGTGCTGAGTGAAGGAAGCCAAACACAAAGCTCATACACGGTATGATTCTACTTATATAAAATGTCCATTAGAAACACACAAATTTAGAAATGGAAATGGTTGCCTGGGGCTGATGGGAGGTGCTAGGGAAGAGGGTAGAATAGAGAGTTATAGCCAATGGGCTTGAAGTTTCTTTTTGAGCTGTGAAAATATTCTGAAATTGGACAATGGTGATAGTTGCACAGTTCTGAAGACAGACTAAAATCCACTGAATTGTGTACTTTAAAGGAGGGAATTTTCTGGTATTTGAATTGCCTCTCAAGGGGAAAAAATCAGAGATGGCATCATTTGCCAAGCCCCATCCCACTCCAGCCCCTCAGAGTCACAGATTCCTTCCCGACTGGGTAGGGCAACATGAGTGTGCCCTTAACCGTCCCTCTTGGGGAGAACAAAGGCTGCCCCCAAATTTCCAGGGCTCCATGCCCTGGGGACCATCGCATCATCTGAATCAGCAAAGGTGTCTCCTCAGCAGTTCCTGGCATATCCCTCCTCTCACCCCACCCACCTTCCCACACTTCCTCCCTGGTGTCCTCACCATCACCTCACCTGAGCTCCAAGAGGTGAAGGAGAAGCCAGACCACCCGGGAGAATCTCCTCTGCTGTTTAGCGGCCAGTGTTCTGACTTGGGTATTGTTCTGTAGTTACCTGCCCTATTACTGCCAGAGGAACTGGGTGCAGGAGAACCCCCAGGAACAAGCCTGATGGGTCCTGATTCAAAAGGCAATTTCAGGAAATGCCAAAGGAAAGAGCTTGGTATTCAGCAAAGCTTTAACAAATCACTCTAAACCATGATGTGAAATTCCCCCAGCCAGGTGACTTCTCTCACACCTAAGGTCACAATCACTGTCCAATAACCCGGGAATGAGGACCTGAGAATCAGGATGCTTCCTCTTTCTTCCACTTAGTTGTAACATTTCAGAAAAGTTCTGTGATATTTTTAGGTTTTTATTGCACCATCTGGGAGAAAGAGATAAGATGGTTTTTACTAGGTAGTGTTTGTAAAGCTTTTTGTTTTTCAGTGGAGAGTAAGTATATTGAAAAAAGAAAAACTAAGTAATAACTACAAGGTCAAGAACACAGAGAACACCCAGCCCCCGCAGTGACACTGCAGGAGAAGAATCATGAATCAATCCCACAGGCCCGCCACACATGATACCCCCAATTCGCCCCTCTCGCATGCACAGAAGCTGCGTCCACTGGTGTCGCCACCACCACCATCACCACGTGGTTTGGGAATCTTTACACTCAGCCCTGTGTAAGTTTCTGGGGCGAGGAAAAAAAAAAACCACTAGGACTTTATTTATTTCTTTTCACGCTTCTATTTATCTTATTCGTTGTTAATGTTTATTTTACCCTTAAATATGGATTTCCATTCCATTACTACCATAGGATTTTATTCAAATTTAATATATTTTTATATTTGAAAGCCTTTTTATTGTTTACCCTAAATGAATGAAACTTACAATTAGAAGTTGATTGTTTATTTCCCATGAGACTAAAGTTTGAAATGTTATAAAACGTGTGGATTGAATTATCCGTCAAATGATCAGTACACCATTGAGGAGAATGATCAAATATATGAAAAGTAAAAGAAAAATTGGAAGTCTTCATCTGAACAGATTTTGCACAGTCCTTTTTTCCTGATGCTTTCCTGTATTCTTAGATGATGACGACATTGCTGAAATGACACAGGGAACAGCATTGATTTTTCTTTTTTTTTTATAATGAAAATGCTGAAAATTCCTTAATCATCTAAACAAGTAGATGGGAATGGGCTACAACATCACTCAACAGCTGAATTCTCTCAGAGTTCTGTTTCCTCAAATCAGCACAATTCTGTATCCTCAAAATGTATTTTTAAATAGTCTGTCAACTGACAACTCAGTCAAGTTCTCTTTCAATTTTGTTGGGAGCCAAGAATTGGAAACCATCTGATTCAGAGAGGAATAGCTACCCACCCACTAGAGTTTATCTCTTTCTTAGACCCACATCAATATTTCAAAGGATCCCTTTGCATGGAAATTTTAACATTACAGAGCAATGCTATAATAAGATTTGGGAATGGGAGAGAGTGGCACCTTCCTTCTGTGAAGCAAGACAGGGGTCATTAGGAAAGGGGAGTGGGAAGGAAGCAGAAGATCGCCTGAACCACAGGGGCCTCCTCCAGCACAGCAGTTGTCCTACATATTTACGGTCTTAAAGTCCAATGCCCAGTTTTCAGTTGTGTAGCCTCGGGGTGGGGAGCAGGGCAAGGAGCTGAGCCACGAGCCTGGCCCCTGGCCACTGAGCAGTGTCCTGAGCAGGGCAGCCCGAGGACCTACAGGGACAGGAGTGCCCGATGATCAGTGCTAAGTGGTTTGAGATCTCCCTCTAAAGAGTCTCTTGTCTCCCAACCCTCCTAAAACCTCCCACACACGAGAGGCGACCGTGTTATACTTTGGGTCAGCACAGCGCAAAGAGAAGAGAACAGCCCCAGAGGAGAGATAGTAGGTGTTTCAGAACCCACAAAGTAGGAATTTTGGGCTAGGAATCCACGGAGAAGTCAGGGAGGACGTTTGGTTTCATGGGGATGTGAGACAACTCTGTTTTCATCTTGTCTTAAGCTCAGAGAACAAGGCCACCTCCGCTGAAAGCTGAGTTAGACTGGGCAGATGAACACCTGGAGCAGAGTGGAGAGAGCCAACCAAAGTTCCATATCCTCTGGGCTCTTGTCTATACCTGAACCAAGGATCTGAATATAAGATGTGCTCCACTTTCTGCTTTTTTTTTTTTTTAGTTGCAGCATGTGAGATCTCATTCCCTGACCAGGGATTGAACCTGGGCCCCAGCATTGGGAATGAAGTCTTAACCACTGGACCTCCAGGGAAGTCCTGGAAAACATTATTCATGTCATTTTGGCCTGGAAAAAATATAAGACACTTATAGACTTCTCACCTTTGCCATAAAAATTACCCTCAAAGATGCACCCATGAAATAATTAATTTTAAACAGAGTCCTGGAAAACTTCCAGGGAAAAATGAGTTGGAAAACATACTCCGGAGCATTTGAGTTGATCCATCTATACAAAATTGTTGACAATTAGATTTTGAAGGCATTTCCCAAATGTTGATCTAAAAGATTTTAGAGCAGTTGGTTGGTTTTAAACCATTCTTTCTGATAGTACTTACAGAGCCAAATCACTCCTGAGACTACTTCTGCTTGTGACTATAAACCCATATCTTTGGCAAATAGGACCAGAGGGGTACCGTTCTAATGAGTCTGAAAGCAGCTCAAATCATGAATGTATATGTTTTACAAAGGGACTAAAAGGAAAGCAAAATATATTCGTCTTTTAAATTATATATACTCATCTAACCTCTCAGGAAACTGTCTTTGCGGCTGATTTGACTCTCACAATAGTATTAGATACAAGTTACGCGTGCACATCAGTGACCAAGATACAGGGTCAGTTCATGTGACCTATTCTGACCAGTGTCTGTTCAAAATCAAAGGCAGCAAAAATGGTGAATAATCTAGGCCCTCACCTGTTTCTCTGTAACAGCAATCAAAATAAGTTCTCAAAGGCCACTTAATAGCTTGACAAAAATCTAGCAGTTATCAGGAACTACTGCTATCATTAGACAAAATATTCGAAGTGAGTCAGTGGTTTAGGGGAATAAAGACTTTTCCTGCTTAAATACAGGATAGACCAGTGTGTTCTAAAGTGTAATCACATGAGAGGAGCCAGAAGGTTGGGGTCCCAGATTCAACCCAACACTCCTACCACAATAGATCTTATTTTACCTGTTTTCTTTGTCTAGGAAAAAAAGTTGTACAAGTTTTAAAGAGAATATAGAAGAATTCTCCTGAGTCCAACCAGAGAAAACTCTCCAATGGATTTATTATGAATAAACAAAATAGTCATCAATTGTAATAGACCTTGAGGAATTCAGGTAGCAGGAAGTATTCATCAGGCTTTTAATTAAGTTTAGTGTCTAATTAACTATGATAATGAGGAAAGCATTATCAGACAAATAAAGGTGGTGTGTCTGAAGTTCCCAGGTGATGCAGTGGTAAAGAATTCCTCCTGCTAACGCAGAAAATGTAAGAGATGCAGGTTCAATCCCTGGGTCAGGAAGATCCCCTGGAGGAGGAATGGCAACCCACTCTAGTATTCTTGCTGGGAAAATCCCATGGACAGGAGAGCCTAGTGGGCTACAGTCCTTGGGGTCGCAAAAGTGTCAGATAACTTAGCAAACTAAGCAGCAAAAACAATTTGCTTAAAAGAAAGAAAAGCAACTTGTCAAAGTAGTAGAGGCTTTGACTGAAGGTCTTCAAACAAAAAAAGTCAGCAGTAAAATTGGAAAGCTTTATTCTACCTCCCTCTCTTCAATCCTATTCTCACTGCTCACATTTACAAAACAGAGACCCACTGATGGGATGAAATTGACCACTGAGGCCAAGCCAGATGTCCCAAGCCTGGAAATAAGTAGCAAGAAGCTGACCATTCCATATTTGACACTAGCATCAGGATGGAAATCTGATTTACCCTGTGCAATCATACAGATTCTTGCTCCTCTTTCCAAAGAAACAGTATCATGATGATTAAAGAAAAAGAATCTAGTCACTTGAAATAGCCTTATATTTTTATAATAAAAAGAATCATTATATACTAATAAAACTCTATGAAGTGTATACTATCTTACCTATGAGAAAATTACTAAAAATTGGCTTTGAATTTTAGAATGAGGAAATGTCTTTGAAGTGAGTTTGAGTGTCTTCTTAATTTAGAAATTTCATCTACGACATCTCCAACTTGTGATTATTTATTCTGTTTGAATACTTTATGTGATTCAAGAAAATTCACTCCACTTTTGAACAACATTCGTTATTAGAAAGAGCTTCCTCATATAAAGGGAAAATCCACTTCTCATGAACTTCCCAATGGGTCTGAGTTCTATGCCTTGTGTCTGTACAGAATAAATCCAACTGTTGCTGCAGAACACTGAACATTTTGGAGGTGTTGATTTCAGCTGATGATTTCTACCCCATTTTAATTCTGGTCATCTTTTTAATGATGCAATGCAATTCAGTTCATAAAGAGCTCTTTCAAACAGTAATAACCACATTGAACATGTAAGTGTTGTTGGTGTTGTTGTTTGGTCACTAAGTCGTGTCAGATTCTTTGCGACCCCAAGGAATGCAGCATGCCAGGCTCCCCGTCCCTTACTATCTTCCAGAGTACATGTAAAAAGTATACAGTATGGAACTGCCAGATCCTCTGACTTGTACACTATCACTAGTTGTCCTGAACCCTGTATTTATATTGTATTTTTCAGAGCCATCAAGAAGTTGCATCCTACAACCTTTTAAAAAAAAAAACACATTAACCGTATTCGATCCCTAGGTAGAAAAAAGATCCCCTGGAAAAGGGAATGGCAACCCACTTCATAGTCTTGCCCAGGAAGTTCCATGGACAGACAACTGGCAGGCTACAGTCGCAAAGAATCAGACACAACTGAGCTACTAATACAACCATATTAGAGCTACCAACATGCAATTGATTTCTTAATAGAGTTCAGCCCATTTATTCTCTTCAACTTCCTCTTGTCTGTATTAGTGTAAATATAGTGTCAAGATATTTTTAAAATATGATGTTGCCATCTAACATGTGTGACCTAACTATACCATGCCTGTGGCATTCCCTTAGCCATGCATCTAGAATTTTCCACCTTGTCAAAGAGGCAGATTTCTGTGACAGGCTCTAGATCTTCTGAGGTTCAGAACCTGCAGGGAAGCAGGGAGGGGAGATCATGTGGGCAGGAGGCACGCTGGCCTCCCGCAAGAACCCTGAGCACAAGAACAGTCAGGGACCACAGGCACAATGGGAGCCCCCAGGCGACCAGGGCGGCCCTTGCAGGAACATTCCCTGGAACAGACTTTGTAGTTCCTTGGGGGAGAGAGTTTGACTTCAGTTGCCTGACTTTTCTTATCAAGATCTTTCCTGACAACTGGAACATCATGTTTTCAAACCACAGCACTGGAGTGAGTTTTCCAGATTTCCCGGCAGGAGCATGAATGAAGAGAGGCATCAACACTCTATTCATCTGTTCTCTCAAGACAGTGGAACTGCCAACACGAAGGTTACAGCTGGGGTCTTCCTGCCAGATGGAACCTGACCAGAGCAGACCTGTGAGACCCCTGCTGAGACTCTCCAGCCTCTCTTCTCATTGACCCTCCTGCCTGTGTGCACATCTCTGCAAAGCCCAGACACAGGCAATAAAGGATGGACTTCAAATTGTCTCCTTTTCTGTCTCTTCTGAGTTATTGTTCGTTGTTCAGTAGCTCAGTCGCGTCCGACTCTCTGCAACCCCATGGACTAGGGCACGCTGAAGGACAGGCTTCCCTGTCCTTCACTCTCTCCCCAAGTTTGCTGGAACTCATGTGCATTGAGTCTTCTGAGTTGTTGAGTTTAACTACCTAGGAGGCACTAGTGGTAAAGAACCCTCCTGCCAAGAGATCCAAGTTTGATCCCTGGGTCAAGAAGATCCCCTGGAGAAGGAAATGGCAACTCAGTCCAGGATTCTTGCCTGGAGAATCGCATGGACAGAGGAGCCTGGAGGGCTACAGTCTGAGGGGTCGCAAAGAGTCGGACATGACTGAAGCGACTTCGCACGCACGCATGTCCATTGAGTCTTCTGGGTAACTTCCCTGAAATCTGGAAAAGCAGAACATAATAGCCAGAATAATCATCCTCATCATCCTCCCTTGTGGCTTACTTTAGACCCCACCCCTGGAGTCATTAGTTATCATCAGAGACATGTAGGCGTGAACCACATGCTCATGGCGTACAGGGCAGCCTCCTGATATTTCTTATGTGACTCCATCACTTCCCACCTAAAATCCTGGAGGCATGGAAACTCCAAGAAATATGCTGTCCCTAGATAATATATATATAAACATGTACATATATATGTTTAATGTTTATATGTTTAATATATATGTATATACTAATGTATATGTTTATATACATATAAATATATGTATATACATGTATGTGTTTATATACATATAATGTATATGTTTAACATATGTTTAAACATATATATGTTTAATAATTGTATATATATATAATATGTATAAACATTTCTAAAATATTTTAAATATTTTAAAAATTAAAAAATATATATTTCTTCCTAAACTCATAAACCTGGAGCTCTGGGGTGAGGGATGCTCAGTGGAAAGTCCCCACCATTTTTCCCCTCCCTCTCTGATACTTCAGTCCACATGACCAAACTAGCAACATGATGCTTCAGACTGTATAGTCTTGTTGAACTAATGTTCCACAAATATAAACTCTGGATAAAATTTTAAAACAACTAGCTGAAGACACTAAAGAACAGACAAGAGCAGGAAGAAGGTTAACACAGGGAATGAGGGAAGGCTCCGGATGAATTTTTGATTTTTATGGCTTTTAACCTGAGGGTAGGTCCCGTCCACTTGAGTACCATGCCTCCACTTGAGATTAAAGAAATAATTTTTTGAAGCCTTATTTGCTTGAAGAATAAGAGAACTGGGATTGGATAGAACTAGCAGCTGGAAAATGAGGAAGAAAATCTCAGAAATGAGAGAGCCAGAGAACAAATTCTGTATATAAACATAGCCCAGACCCCTTGCCAACCTCCAAATAATACTTGCACAGGCCCACTCTAGGGAGAGTGAAAAAGAGAAGATGAAGCTTGTGGCTTGAGTTCAACAAGTCATTTATCTGCCCAAACAAAATACCAACACTCTTTGTAGTAACATGGCAGAGTCCAGATCTGCATCATATATCATAACCTGCAGGAGACCTTTCAAAATTATTTGACATACAAAAGGAACAGGAAAACATGACCTATACTTAAAAGAAAAGACAATCAGTAGATACTGTCTCTGAAATGGTCCAGAGGTTGGGATTAACTGAGAAAGATTTTAAGGCAGCTATTAAGACTATGTAGCAGCACACAACAGAAAACAATTCAAAGAGAAAAAATTCTCAGCAGGAAATGGAAACCCTAAAAAAAGAACCAAATCAAAATTCTGTGACTGAAAAGTTAAAAACTTGAAATTAAAAATTTATTGGATAAGCTTAAGAACTGATTGGAAGTGTCGGAATTAAAAAAGAGATAAAATTAATATCTTTGAATATGTTGAGAAAAGCAGAGAGATAAAATGTATATTTTAAAAAATGAACAGAACCTCAGGGAACTATGAGGGAACCTGAGGGATCTCTCAGATGAAAGCGGGCCATTCATAATAGTGCTCAGACATAAAACTGTTTCAAGATAATCACTTAGCCAGATGTCCCAAAGATGAAATTGCCCCTCATTCACCTATAGACAAAAACTCTGAATAACTTTATTAAATATAATGCATACAATCCATGAGTTTCCAGTAACACTAAGAAATTGGGTCAAAATGGCAAAATAAGCTTGATAATGCAGACCATATGAAAGTTAGAAAATATATTATTTCTTGAAATACACGAAGCTCAAGAACTAAAAGCCTCCTAAAAGACAGACTTAAAAGTCCTCTTGATGTAAAAGAAAAACTGAATTAAAAAAGAGATCTGGTCTTTTTAAGGAGGCTCACGTTTAAAAGTCTGGGACCTCACAATGGTTTCTGGGTCTTGACGAGGAGTCAGTTGCTTGACAACCAAATCCTGCAGGCTCAGCTAGTCCAAGGAGATATTCTTGTCTTCTTAGAATTTTTAAAACTCTCTACAACTCTAGGGGGCTTCCCTGGTGGCTCAGAGGTTAAAGTGTCTGTCTGCAAAGCGGGAGACCTGGGTTCGAT
>SJYC01032930.1:0-18702 GCA_006408675.1 Madoqua kirkii | reverse complement strand
ACAAAATATAGAAACCACATTAAATATACCATCAAATTTCACTATTTGGCATATCTATAATGCACACAAAACACCTTGAGGATAACTATCTACCTCAATTTTTCAAACCACGTTATGAGGGAACTAATATCACCTATTTTACAAGCAAAAACCTGAGGCTCAGGGAGAATATGGACTAGAATTCATCTTAAGTCTCATGCTTCCATGTTCAGTACTGAATTCAATACATCCAAGATGCCTTACAATCACAAGATAAGTTCACTGTTACCATTATCATTTTACTTAAGGGATTAGTAAAGATTCTAATGGCCACAATTAAAGAATAATTATAATCTGAATTGTTAATATTTTAAAAATTCAGAAAATTAGAAAATTAAAGAATTATTTTGAATTATTTTTTCCTTGAGGAAAACACTAGCTATTTCTCACATTTATTGCAGCAGAAGTTTTTCCAAGTTTGTGTGAAACCTGGACTATACAACCTTGTTATTTGTCAAAGTAAGCATAAGAACTTCTTTTACCTTCCAAAAGAGTTTTTAAAGTTTTAAGTATTTACATACATCAAATGATACTTCAAGGACTTCCCTGGTGGTCCAGTGGTTAAGAATACACCTGCCAATGTAGGGGACAGGGGTTCAATCCCTGATCTGGGAAGATTCTACATGCCATGGGGCAACTAAGCCCGTGTGTCACAACTACTGAAGCACTCATGCTCGAGAGGCCACGATCTACAGCAAGAGAGGCCTTCATCACCACAACTAGAGAAAGCCCACACGTAGCAGCAAGACCCAGTACAGCCAAAAATAAAATAAATAAATAGATAAAATTACTTCAAAGAAGAAAACAGAGTTTTAAAAGGTACTTTAAAATTTTGATAGTACTTTGAAATTATCAAAATTTCAAAGTAGTGTAAATCAAAATGGTAATCAAATTTTTAAAATAAAAAAGTGACACATTGGCTTAAAATAACCAAAACTTAAGAATTTTTGACATTCTTGAAAAATGTTTATTCAGCAAAATATTTATGCATTGCCAGTACTCACATAAATTTAGTGCCACTATTTATTTAATCCTTCTACATATGAGTAAACTATACTTGCAAGTGAAAATAATAACAAAAGTTGTCAAATAATTTAAAATTTGGTTTCTTTGCAAATTTCACAATTCAGGCAATATTTCTACTCAGAAGCTAGATATATAATTAGTACTGAAATTTCATATTTTAGTCACAGTGGTTTATAGAAAGCACATTCTACCCTCTGACCTTTGGTCATGTTACTTATTCCTCCCCCAAAATTTTCTATCAATATTTTAAAACTTCTCTAAGAAAGATCTATATTAAATTATTATAGGAGTAACACCAAATGAGTGCTCTTTACTGTGACATAAACTGAGAGCAAAACATAGTTGGTGAACCATTAAATGAACTGGAAAATTTAGCATTATTTCTGTGAATAATTTAATCAAGTCACAGTTTAAAGCTCAGACTGGTGATCTATACAAATGTTACTCCCCAAAATCTACTTTACCCATCAAAAGGAATTTTAAAAAACAGGTTAGCATCCCAGGCTAGTTTCATCATAAAAATCACCTGGAATCTTGTTAAAACTAGATTCCTGGACCCTCCATGGAATTCAGTGTATCTGGGGGCAAGGAATCTGTTTTTAGTAAGTGTCATAGATCAGAGGTTCTCATAGTATGGTTCCCAAGCCAATAATATCAGCATCATCTGGAACTTGATAGAAATGCAAACCCAGCCCAGAACTCATGAATTAGGTCTGGGTGAGAAGCTGACAAATTTCATCAAGGAGACAAATTTAAGAAGCATTCTGTATAACACAAAGTACTTGTCAGTTGTATGATATTACCAAACAAATGAAAAATCAACAAGGATGAGATGAAGGAATAAAAAAATAAAAAAAAGGAAAACAAACAAAAGCAAAGGGACCTAAATATATATCAACTTAACACCATAATCACATGAAGTGGGAGGGGAGGGGATATCCTAGTTAACTACACAGTATTTGGATCATGCAACCTTTAGATTAGCAAAGACAAAATGAGTCAACAACAAACACTGTACCCTAGTTACCCTCTTGGTTTCCTACAGCAGTATGGCTTAGCTATTCCAAAATTACTTTGTGTGTATTTTAGGACTAAGCAACTAGGGAATATATTGTTGGAAAGGGAAGCAAGATTTCTCACTTCTAGAAAAACTTGTTTGTTGTTGTTCAGTCACTAAGTCATGACCAGCTCTTTGTGACCCCATGGACTGCAGCACACCAGGCTCTCTGTCCTTCACTATCTCCCGGAGTTTGTTCAGACTCATGTGCATTAAGTTGGTGATACCATCCAACCATCTCATCTTCTGTGGCCTGCCTTCTCTGCCTGCCCTCAATCTTTTCCAGCCTAAGAGTCTTTTCCAATGAGTTGGCTCTTCACATCAGTTCTCTGTCCTTCACTATCTCCCGGAGTTTGTTCAGACTCATGTGCATTAAGTTGGTGATACCATCCAACCATCTCATCTTCTGTGGCCTGCCTTCTCTGCCTGCCCTCAATCTTTTCCAGCCTAAGAGTCTTTTCCAATGAGTTGGCTCTTCACATCAGATGGCCAAAGTAGTAGAGCTTCAGTTTCAGCATCAGTCCTTTCAGTGAGTATTCAGGGTTGATTTCCTTTAGGATTGACTGGTTTGATCTCCTTGCTATCCAAGGGACTCTCAAGAGATTCTCCAGCAACACAATTCAAAGGCATCAATTCTTCAGCACTCAGCTTTGTTTATGGTCCAACTCTCACATCCATCCATGATTACTGGAAAAACCAGAGCTTTGACTATCTGGACCTGTATTAGCAAAGTGATGTCTTGGTTTTTTAATGTGCTGTTTAGGTTTGTCATGGCTTTCCTTCCAAGGAGCAAGTGTCTTTAATTTCATGACTGAAGTCACTATTGTTATAAGAAAAGAAAAGCACTGCTAGAATAGATTCTGCAGTTTTGAACTAGAACAGGAGATATCAGTATGAACACATGCTTTTTTGTTATGTGTATACAGAGAGATAAAAAAGTATAGATTTCTTCCCTTTTCACTTTCATGCATTGGAGAAGGAAATGGCAACCCACTCCAGTGTTCTTGCCTGGAGAATCCCAGGGACGGGGGAGCCTGGTGGGCTGCCGTCTATGGGGTTGCACAGAGTCGGACATGACTGAGGTGACTTAGCAGCAGCAACAACAGCAGCAGCAGCAACAGCAGCAGCAGCATCATATGTATTATGCACGTTGTGTGTGTACTGTGTGTATGCATACATATAAGAAACTCTGTAGCTAAGGGGGCCTAGAAACAATGCCACTCAAGAAACAGTGGGCATCTAGTGCCCAGATCCCACTTTGTGAACATCATTCTCCAACAAAATGGAATCAGGGCTCCTTGGAGAAATGGCCAATTCCAGTGTCAAAGCAGGAAAAGCATAAAATCAACCTGAAATTTCTTGTAGTGTTAGAAAGTAAGGAGTCCTATTAAAAAAAAAAAAAAAGATAGATGGAAAACATCAAAAGGACACAGAAGCTAGTTTAATTAAGCCCCAACTCGGCAAATGTTGGACAGTGTGAGCAAAAACATAAATAATAATAGTAACTGAATAGCTCATCAAATAAAATAATAATTTGTCTAGCTCATCAAATAAAATAATAATCTGTGAGTCCATCTTGATGGGAAAGAAGGAAGGAAAAGGTTAAGAGCAAAAGAATGGAAAGTACTTCTCACAGAGCCTGGCACTGTGGCTTGCGTACAGCTTCTTGATTAAATAACACTATGTCTAAAGTTTCTCAGTTAACACTGAGCACACGTGTTTACTTTACAAATAACGCATCTTCTTTCAAAATTTTAGTTGGTTCTTTTTTATACTGTCAATTTCTCTCATTATATTCATATTTTCTTTATATCCTTGAGTACATGGAGGATATTAATACTAACCATCTCTGGTTCTATCATCTCGGCCATTTCTGGGTCTGCATCTATTGTCTATTTTTTCTTTTTCTCTGGGTTAGGGTTTACTTTTTCCTATCCTTCATATATGTAGATTTTTCACAGGATGCCAGACATGGTGAATATTACATTTTTTAGTGTTGGATCGTGCTGTTTTTTCTTAGAGAATGTTGAATTTTGTTCTGGAAATTGGTTAACTTATTTGGGTGACTTAAGTGTGAACTTTTTAAGCTCTTTAGGGGGAAGTCTAGATCAGCCTTGACTCTAGGGCTAATCTGGCCACACTTTTTTTTTTAACTTTTTATTTTTGGTATTGGAAGATAGCCTATTAATAATGTTATGATAATTTCAGATGAATAGTGAAGGGACTCAGTCATACAAAGACATGTATAAATTGGCTTCTCATCCAGGTTGGCTGGACCCATTTTAAACTGTGGATATTATGGGGTTTCTGCTGGTATTCAATAGTTCAGTTCAGTTGCTCAGTCATGTCCAACTCTTTGTGAACTTCATGGACTGCATCATGCCAGGCTTCCCTATCCATTACCAACTCCCTTGAACTTGTTCAAACTCATGTCCATCGAGTCAATGATGCCATCCAACCATCTCATCCTCTGTCATCCCTTTCTCCTCCTGCCTTCAGTCTTTCCCAGCATTAGAGTCTCTTCCAGTAAGTCAGTTCTTCGCATCAGGTGGCCAAAGTATTAGTGTTTCAGCTTCAGCTTGAGTTTTTCCAATGAATATTCAGGACTGATTTCCTTTAGGGTTGACTGGTTTAATCTTGCAATCCAAGAGACTCTCAAGAGTCTTCTCCAACCAACATCACAGTTCAAAAGCATCAATTCTTCAGCACTCAGCTTCCTTTATGGTCCAGATCTCACATCCATGCATGACTACTGGAAAAACCAGAGCTTTGACTAGACAGACTTTTGTCAGCAAAGTAATGTCTCCTTTTTTTAATATGCTGTCTACGTTGGTCATAGCTTTTCTTCCAAGGAGAAAGCTTCATCAAATAAAATAATAATCTGTGAGTCCATCTTGATGGGAAAGAAGGAAGGAAAAGGTTAAGAGCAAAAGAATGGAAAGTACTTCTCACAGAGCCTGGCACTCTGGCTTGCGTACAGCTTCTTGATTAAATAACACTATGTCTAAAGTTTCTCAGTTAACACTGAGCACACGTGTTTACTTTACAAATAACGCATCTTCTTTCAAAATTTTAGTTGGTTCTTTTTTATACTGTCAATTTCTCTCATTATATTCATATTTTCTTTATATCCTTGAGTACATGGAGGATATTAATACTAACCATCTCTGGTTCTATCATCTCGGCCATTTCTGGGTCTGCATCTATTGTCTATTTTTTCTTTTTCTCTGGGTTAGGGTTTACTTTTTCCTATCCTTCATATATGTAGATTTTTCACAGGATGCCAGACATGGTGAATATTACATTTTTTAGTGTTGGATCGTGCTGTTTTTTCTTAGAGAATGTTGAATTTTGTTCTGGAAATTGGTTAACTTATTTGGGTGACTTAAGTGTGAACTTTTTAAGCTCTTTAGGGGGAAGTCTAGATCAGCCTTGACTCTAGGGCTAATCTGGCCACACTTTTTTTTTTAACTTTTTATTTTTGGTATTGGAAGATAGCCTATTAATAATGTTATGATAATTTCAGATGAATAGTGAAGGGACTCAGTCATACAAAGACATGTATAAATTGGCTTCTCATCCAGGTTGGCTGGACCCATTTTAAACTGTGGATATTATGGGGTTTCTGCTGGTATTCAATAGTTCAGTTCAGTTGCTCAGTCATGTCCAACTCTTTGTGAACTTCATGGACTGCATCATGCCAGGCTTCCCTATCCATTACCAACTCCCTTGAACTTGTTCAAACTCATGTCCATCGAGTCAATGATGCCATCCAACCATCTCATCCTCTGTCATCCCTTTCTCCTCCTGCCTTCAGTCTTTCCCAGCATTAGAGTCTCTTCCAGTAAGTCAGTTCTTCGCATCAGGTGGCCAAAGTATTAGTGTTTCAGCTTCAGCTTGAGTTTTTCCAATGAATATTCAGGACTGATTTCCTTTAGGGTTGACTGGTTTAATCTTGCAATCCAAGAGACTCTCAAGAGTCTTCTCCAACCAACATCACAGTTCAAAAGCATCAATTCTTCAGCACTCAGCTTCCTTTATGGTCCAGATCTCACATCCATGCATGACTACTGGAAAAACCAGAGCTTTGACTAGACAGACTTTTGTCAGCAAAGTAATGTCTCCTTTTTTTAATATGCTGTCTACGTTGGTCATAGCTTTTCTTCCAAGGAGAAAGCATCTATTAACTTCATGGCTGCAGTCACCATCTGCAGTGATTTTGGAGCCCAAGAAAATAGTTTGTTTGATGCGGAAGTTTCCATTGCTTCCCCATCAATTTGCTGTGAAGTGATGCAACCAGATGCCATGACCTTGGTTTTTTGAATGTTGAGTTTTAAATCAGCTTTTTCATTCTCTTCTTTTCTCTTCTTTCACTTTCATCAAGAGGTTCTTTAGTTCTTTCTGTATTAAGGGTGGTGTCATCTGTGTATCTGAGGTTATTTATATTTCTCCTGGCAATCTTGATTCCAGCTTATGCTTCATCCAGCCTGGCATTTCTCATGATGTACTATGCATATGAGATAAATAAGCAGGGTGACAATATACAGCCTTGACATACTTCTTTCCAAATTTGGAACCAGTCCGTTCTTCCATGTCCTGCCCTAACTGTTATTTCTTGACCTGCATACAGGTTTCTCAGGAGGCAGGTAAGGTGGTCTGGTATTCCCATCTTTTGAAAAATTTGCCAGTTTGCTGTGATTGACACAAAGACTTTGGTGTGTATCAATGAAGCAGAAGTCGATATTTTTCTGGAACTCTCTCCCCTTTTCGATGATCCAATGGATATTGGCAATTTGATCTCTGGTTTCTCTGCCTTTTCTAAAACCAGCTTGAACATCTGGAAGTTCACGGTTCACATACTGTTGAACCCTGGCTTGGAGAATTTTGAGCATTACTTTGCTACCATGTAAGATGAGTGCAATTGTGCAGTAGTTTGAACATTCTTTGGCATTGCCCTTTTTGGGGATTGGAATGAAAACTGACCTTTACCAGCCCTGTGGCCACTGCTGAGTTTTCCAAATTGGCTGACATATTAAGTGTATCACTTTCACAGCATCATCTTTTAGGATTTGAAATAGCTCAACTGGAATTTCATCACCTCCACTAGCTTTGTGCATAGTGATTCTTCCTAAGGCCCAATTGACTTCATATTCCAGGATGTCTGGCTCGAGGTGAGTGATCACACCATAATGAAGATCCTTTTTGTATAGTTCTTCTGTGTATTCTTGCCACCTCTTCTTCATATCTTCTGCTTCTGTTAGATTCACACCATTTCTGTCCTTTATTGTGTCCATCTTTGCATGAAATGATCCCTTAGTATTTCTAATTTTCTTGAAGCAATCTCTAGTCTTTCCCATTCTATTGTTTTCCTCTATTTCTTTTCATTAATCACTGAGGTAGGCTTTCTTATTTCTCCTTGCTATTCGTTGAAACTCTGCATTCAATTGGGTATATCTTTCCTTTTCTCCTTTGCCTTTCAACAAAGGCTCTCCAAATATCTTTATAAGAAACTAATTATTCCTGGCCCTGTGTGATTTCTGGGAATTTCTTAGCTTACAGTTCTAGTAACTTCTTTTTCACGAAGTTTTTTTTCCCAAGATCACGGATAGACTGGTATTTAGCCAAAGAATCAAGGCAACCCTAATGCTAATTCCCAAAGAAAGGCAATCCCAAAGAACGCCCAAGCTACCACACAATTTCACTCATATCACATGCTAGTAAAGCAATGCTCAAAATTCTTCAAGCCAGACTTCAACAATACATGAACCATGAACTTCCAGATGTTCAAGTTGGTTTTAGAAAAGGCAGAGGAACCAGAGATCAAATTACCAACATCCGATGGATCAAAATAGGAAAAGGAGTATGCCAAGGCTGTATATTGTCACCCTGCTTAATTAACTTAAATGCAGAGTACATCATGAGAAACATTGGGCTGGATGAAGCACAAGCTGGAATCAAGATTGCCAGGAGAAATATCAATAATCTCAGATATGCAGATGACACCACCCTCATGGCAGAAAGCAAAGAACCAAAGAGCCTCTTGATGAAAGTGAAAGAGGAGAGTGAAAAAGTTGGCTTAAAGCTCAATATTCAGAAAATTAAGATCATGGCATCTGGTCCCATCAGTTCATGGCACATAGATGGGGAAACAGTGAGAGACTTTATTTTTTTAGGTTCCAAAATCACTGCAGATGGTGACTGCACCCATGAAGTTAAAGGACGCTTACTTCTTGGAAGAAAGGTTATGAGCAAACTAGAGCATATTAAAAAGCAGAGACATTACTTTGCCAACAAAGGTCTGTCTAGTCAAGGCTATGGTTTTTCCAGTGGTCATGTATGGATGTGAGAGTTGGACTATAAAGAAAGCTGAGTGATGAAGAATTGATCTTTTTGAACTTGTGTTGGAGAAGACTCTTGAGACTCCCTTGGACTGCAAGGAGATCCAATACTGATGTTGAACCTGTAACTCCAATACTTAGGCCACCTAAGGTGAAGAACTGACTCATTTAAAAGACTCTGATGCTGGGAAAGATTGAAGGCAGGAGAAGAAGACGACAGAGGATGAAATGGTTGAATGGCATTACCAACTCAATGGAAATGAGTTTGAGTAAACTCTGGGAGTAGGTGATGGACAGAGAGGCATGGTGTGCTGCAGTCCATGGTTTACAAAGAGTCAGACTAGACTGAGCGACTGAACTGAACTGAACTGAATGCTAATTCCTCTGTACCTCTCTGCTTTGAGTATTCTCCTCCATTAATCAAGCCCCATTTTACTCTGAACTCTTCACTCTTGTCTCCTCAGTTCAGCAATATTGTAGGGTTCTGTTTGAGTTCCCCCACTTTGTATCATGTCCTGGAAGTTGTCTCCACCCCAAAAAACATTAATAATATATAACTTGCTTTGTTTCCTTCTCTCAGGAATCACTGTTCTGTTTTGACTTTGTCCATTATCTGAAAATAGATGTTTCTTCTTTTATCAGGTTTTCTAATTGTTTATAGTAGAGGATAATTCCAGAATATATTATTCCCTTATGGCCAGAAGCCAGTTTTGTTGACCTTTTTATATTAACTTCTGAAAACTGTATTCACATAGTTCAAAACTTGTTTTTTTTTTAAAGGCAGTAGTGAAACTGGGTAATTACTTGGTGGAAATTTGTGATCAATAAAGTCTATGTTTTAAATAGGGGTTATTGATTTGGTGTATATTTCACTTTCATACATACATATATATATATAATTGAATTTTGCTCTGCCATAAAAAGGAATGAAATTGAGTCATTTGAAGATTCATTGGAGAAGGAAATGGCAACCCACTCCAGTGTTCTTGCCTGGAGAATCCCAGGGATGGGAGAGCCTGGTGGGCTGCCGTCTATGGAGTCTCACAGAGTGAGACACGACTGAAGTGACTTAGTAGCAGCAGCAGCAGCAGAGTCTGTCATACAGAGTGAAGTATGTCAGGAACGGAAAAATAAATATTGTGTATTAATGCATATATATGGAATCTAGAAAAATGGTACTGATGAACTTATTTGTAGGGCAGGAACTGAGACAGACATAGAGAATGGACTTGTCGACACAGGAGGGGAAAAAGGTGGGATGAGCTGAGAGAGCAACACTGACATAAATACACTATCACGTGTAAAAGAGATAGCTAGTGTGAAGCTGCTATATAGCAGGGAGCTCAGCTAGTACTCTGTTATGACCTAAAGGGGTGGATGGGGAGGTCGGAGGAAGGCTTAAGAGGGAGGGGGTATATTTATAATTAGAGCCTATTCATATTGCTGTAGAGCAGAAACTAACAAAGCATTGTAAAGTAATTATACTCCAATTAAAAGATAAATTCAAAAGTAAATGAGAGTTATTGCAGCATATGTGTTGACTGAGAGGAAAACTTGATGATGCAGGAACGAGAGGAAATAATTGCAAGAACAAATTCCTTGAGTGACAACAGGGGATGGGACTCAAAACACAGAAGAAAGGGTTCATTTTATACTGGAACACGTTAGCAGTTAAAAATGACAAGGAAAACTGCACAGGCACAGACATCAGCAGGCTGATAGATTTTAGTAAGAAAAGCAAAAACATGAACTCATACCCCCACTCCTATTTTCCCAGTGAAAACCAAAAGCAAGATTATCAGTGAGTTTCTCAGGCTCTCTCTAAGGGAAGCCAGCTGCTATATTGTGATGTGCTCTATGGAGAATCCATGAGACAAAGAATTGAGGGAGGCCTCCTGTCACAGCCAGGGAGAGACAAAGGCTTTCTGACCAGTGGTCAATGAAGAACTTGGAAGCAGAGTGAGTGAGCTTGCAAACAGATCCTCCTAAAATTGAACCTTAAAATAACTGCAGTTCTAGCTGACATCTGCATGGCAGCCTTGTGAAAGACATTGAGGCAGATGTCTCCAGATGTTGCAGCTGGGTTCTGGACCCATAGAAGCTATGAAATGATGAATGATTTTTGTTTTAGGCCACTAAATTTGGGGTAATTCATTATATGGCATAGATAGCCAAGGAAGATACCAGTACCTGGAAGTGGGGTGCTGCTATAATACCTAAAAATGTGGGTGTGGCTTTCAAACTAGGTGATGGAGAGAAGCTGGAAGTATTTGGAGATGCATGTGGAGAAAGCCTGAAATACCCTGAATAGACTGTTGGCAGATATCTACATTTTAAGGACACTGCTAGTGAGGACATGAAAGGAAGTGGGAATATGTGACTGGTGACTGGAGGAAATTGGGATCTTCCCTACGTTGTGGCCAAAAGCTACATAACATATCTGCGGTTCCGTTGACAGAATAGAAGGTGCCTACTGAACTGGAGATCTCTCTCCAGGCAATTTCCAAACAAGTGTTGAAAGTGCCTCTTGTTTCTTCTTGCTGCAAGAGGAGAGATATTCCTTGAGAAAGGGCTGTTAGACAAAAGAAGTTTTAACAGTACTTGAGAGTTGTGAAATTCTTAGCCTCCCCAGCTGGCAAACAATGTTAGAACTAAGAAATGGCTTCTGAGCAAAAATCAAAAGGAAGGCAGGGAAGAGCTTATTCCTAAGAGCTCTATGGGCTTTTATCTAATGGAGTGAACCCTAGCAAGATTCCCAGACAGCTGTGTGATCCTGTGAGAGAATTATAGCAGAAACACTTTGGCTTAGACTGAAGGAGGCTGAGATAATAAAGGGAGTAGGCCTAATGTGAGGGGTTGGGGGAGAGATGGTCAAAGAGTAGGATCTTTGAAACTGAAATTATAAAAAAGATCCAGCTTATCAGCAGTGGCAAGATCCATGAGAGTCGGTGAACTAGATGTAGTGAAAACAAGAAGAGTCAAATAAAGCTTACAAGAAATTGAAGACCATCCAGGTGGGTGCTGAAATCACTAAGAATGCTGACAGTGATTCTGAAGAGACAACATAAACTAGGTGTTAGCAGTTACAAAAGTCCAAACTCCCTCATGACCCTTGCCTATTTATCCTCCTTGATTTCTCATCATTCCCCAGCTTCCCAACCACACATTTGGGAATTTCAAATTCTCAAATGTCTTCATTTGACTGTGTTTTATTGCAAATGCTCTTCACTCTCTCTGGTTCATTCTTCTCTCCCCTCTTAGAATCTAAACAGATACTTTTGGCATAAGTTTCTGCAAGTCCCCATATGTATTATATCAACAGCATTTTCCAACTTTATGTTCTTTATCTTTACTATTAGGTCCAAGAGGGCAAAGGTTGAGTCTGAATTGCTTACGCTGTTCCCTATACTCAGTTCAGCGTCTGATGTACTCATAGGCACTTCACAAAGGAAGAAGAGGATTTCCTTCCTAGGTTTAAGAGAAAATTTCAAAATAGCAAATATCTGTGGTAGCTCTACTTTGGATTCTCTGACAAACATTAATATCTGAGTTCAAACAATGCTTTCCCATTAGGGACATATCTATCAGGCTTTAAATTCCTTTTAAACAATTGATTTTAGTTCCCTTTAAACTTATTTACACACAGAAGAATTTGAGAGAGTTCTCCTGTGAATTCTCTAATGCCTTGGGGAGGTGCTTTTGATGAAAAACTTTTCTATAGTAAACATCAGTATAGAGTTCCTATTCCACAGAGGTTTCATCAGTTTTATTGGCCAGTTCTTCCTCCTGAGCTGAAGAGTCTTATTTAAATTATTCGGAGATGTATTGCCCAACGAAGTACACAACAATAGCATTCAAGACAGAAACAGCATGTGAGAGTTGCTAAAATTGACATATTAACCAAATTATACCGTGAAGCGTACAAATAAAGTGGCAAATGGGAATTCCCTGGCAATCCAGTGGTTAAGACTCCACACGTTTACTGCAGCAGACCAGGGTTCAATCCTCGGCTTATGAATAAAGATCCCACACACCACATGGTATGGCCATAAATAATAAAAATTATTTCTTTTAATAAGTGGAAATTTAAAAAACCAAGACATTTCTCGAATGGTATGCAATTAGGACAGGTTTTCCTATATTGATATTTTTAGAAACCTGAGTTCAAAATAAAAGAAGGTTGAAAGAATCTACTAAAGTCATCATATGAGCAAGTTGAAAAATCTATTTAATATTATAATTTTCTCATTTTTCTGGTCCATTTAGATGAACAGATCAATGACCACTTAGCTGACTAAAGCTCAAATTCTCAGCTATCACTAATTTACTATGCAATTTTGAAATGTTCTAATATGATGATAAAAGTGAAAGAGGAAAGCGAAAAAGTTGGCTTAAAGCTCAACATTCAGAAAACAAAGATCATGGCATCTGGTCCCATCATTTCATGGCAAATAGATGGGGAAACAGTGGAAACAGTGTCAGACTTTATTTTGGGGGGCTCAAAAATCACTGCAGATGGTGACTGCAGCCATGAAATTAAAAGACACTTACTCCTTGGAAGAAAAATTATGACCAACCTAGATAGCATATTCAAAGGCAGAGACATTACTTTGCCGACTAAGGTCATCTAGTCAAGGCTACGGTTTTTCCTGTGCTCATGTATGGATGTGAGAGTTGGACTGTGAAGAAGGCTGAGTGCCGAAGAATTGATGCTTTTGACCTGTGTTGTTGGAGAAGACTCTTAAGAGTCCCTTGGACTGTAAGGAGATCCAACCATCCATTCTGAAGGAGATCAGCCCTGGGATTTCTTTGGAAGGAATGATGCTAAAGCTGAAACTCCAGTACTTTGGCCACCTCATGCAAAGAGCTGACTCATTGGAAAAGTCTCTGATGCTGGGAAGTATTGGGGGCAGGAGGAGAAGGGGACGACAGAGGATAAGATGGCTGGATGGCATCACGGACTCAATGGATATGAGTCTGAGTGAACTCCAGGAGTTGGGGATAGACAAGGAGGCCTGGTGTGCTGCGATTCATGGGGTCGCAAAGAGTTGGACACAACTGAGCGACTGAACTGAATTGAACTGAATATATTCATATATAGTATCCTTCTCATAGAATGCAGACCTCCAGACATAACTATGGCCCACACATTATAAAATATAAATCTTTACACATGGTCATAGAACTATCAAACTGGGCACATTACCCTACCTCACTGATAATATTTGAAATTCTCTCAAATGGCACCTAGTGAGATTTTGATTACCACCAAAGTATTCAGATCATCACAAAAATGTACTTCACTGTAAAGGAATTAGTTTCTCTGAGCTAAAATGTATTTTGGTTAAATAAAGCAGGAAACTTTATGCCCCAGGGGTCAAATATATCCTCATCAACCACAATGCTTCCTTTCTTCATTCAAGACCCAGAAGTTGTGGTGAGTCTCCTTTGCTCTAAGACCAACCCTTCATCTGTGCTCTTTTTCTGGAACTTGCCTATTCAACTTTTCACTCTCTATCACAATTATTCAATGTGTCCCCTTCTACCATATCTTCCATTTTTCTCTCTCTGGGTCATTTTCTATAAACTAGAAGCAAGCTCGTTCTGTCCCATCCTTTAGATGTTCTCCTTCAGCTGTACATTGACTATTACTCCTCCATCTTCCCCATTTCACTACTCAGCTAAGCTTCTTGGGCCTCTTAAGATTTGCAACCCAGTCATTTCTATTGTGGACATTTATCTACTAGCTGCCCCCAGTATCTGCCTGGAAAAACTAGTCTTCTGTTAGACTGAAACACTGGCAGATAGATACAGCACATTCTCACCAATCAGATACTCCCATTCAAGACACTGGCCCTAATGAGAACTGCACTTCTTAAAGCAGCAGGGGTTTGCAGGGACTTCTAGACTTATCTAGTGACCAGCATCAGAGGTGAAAATTATCACACTCAATGTCCAGATGAGACAGCAGGGAATGTGTTATCTGTTCTACTCCTAGGGTGACTTTAAAAATTAGTTCAGGGAATCCCCTGGCGGTCCAGTGGTTAGAGACAGCACTTCCACTGCAGAGGGCACTGGTCTGCTCGCTGGGCAGGGAACTAAGATCCTGCAAGCCACGTGGCAGGGCCAAAAGAAAAATCAGTCCAGCAGTTTAACGTTAGCTGCAAATATTAACTGCTGCTACTGCTAAGTCGCTTCAGTCGTGTCCGACTCTGTGAGACCCCATAGACAGCAGCCCATCAGGTATCCCCGTCCCTGAGATTCTCCAGGCAAGAACACTGGAGTGGGTTGCCATTTCCTTCTCCAATGCATGAAAGTAGAAAGTGAAAGTGAAGTCACTCAGTTGTATCTGACTCCTAGCGACCCCATGGACTGCAGCCTACCATGCTCCTCCATCCATGGGATTTTCCAGGCAAGAGTACTGGAGTGGAGTGCCATTGCCTTCTCCAAAATATTAACTACAGTCTGATAATCAGTAGAAAAATAAGAATGACAGCTTTGCTTCTTCTAAAATTTGTCATTTACCTTTACACAAGAAATTTTTCATATTTTGGTTATTAGCTCACTCATCCTTGAAATCTCAACTCAGCTGTCTCCCTCCTAGGGAAACCTCCACTCCTCTCTTTTCCCACCAGTACACTAGACTTCCCCACCTGAGGCTCTCACATCAATCTTGTGCTCCCACATCAGTAATCACTAAAACTCAAACCCTATTTTGAGACATATTTGTATATATCTGTCCAAATCACTAACCTATGAATGGCTCAAGAGTAGAGACTATAACTATCCTTTTAAAATATAAGACAAAATACATTTTCCAAATTAAAAGCATAAGGCAAAACTAAGAATGATGTTGTGTCAGGTTAATGGGAAAGTATATCAAGAAGATGTAACAGTTATGAACATAGATCTACCCAACAATAGAGTCTAAAAATACATAGGACAACATACGGCAAAATAGTGAGAAGAAATATATAAATCAACCATTTCAGTTATTTTAAAAAGTTGAAGTAAAACACACATTTAGCTAAGTGTCTGAATACATCCTTTTTTTGATATCTGTGTTCTTTCAATTATTTTACTATAGTAAAAGATACACAATATATACCATTTTAAGTGTACAAAATTCAGTGACACTAAGTACATTCACACTGTTGGGTAACCATCCTCACTATTCAACTTCAGAACTTCTGTAATCTTCCCAAACTGAAACTCTATACCCATTTAAACAAGAATTCTTCATTACCCCTCCTCTGGTCCCTGGCAGCCATCATTCTGCTTTCTGTCTCTATTCATCTTTATATGGACAGTTTCTAGCATATTGTCCCTTAATTTTTTTTTTTTTTGCACTATTCTGTTTGATCAGGGCTCAAACCCATGCTGCCTGTACTGGGAGCACAGAGTCTTAACTACTAGACCACCAGGGAGGTCCCAATGTACCCCTTATTTATAGCACCTCAGTAACAGCAGAACTGAGGGAGGTGAGCGACAACAAATGAGAAAGAATTTTAAAGAGTTAAAATTCCAGGACTTTCCTGGATGTCCAGTGGTTAAGACTCCATGCTTCCACTGCATGGGCTGAAGGTGCAGTCCCTGGTTGCGGACCTAAGATCCCCCATGCCATGCAGCACAGCCAAATAATTTTAATTCAAATAGGAGTGGTAAGTATCATCACTGGAATTATCAGAAAAACTTGAATGACCTATTTACTGTAAGAATTGTAAGTACGGCTATTTGAAACCACTGTTGTGGCTCTCTACCGAGCACAAACATATATTAAGCACATAGATTTTCAAGACAATAAAAAGATCAAATGTGAGAGAAAAATCTATCAGAAAAATAAACTTTCCCTCTTTCTTCAAATACCTAAGACTCCTGAATTGAGTTTACACTTCTTTGCAAATATATGCCCATCCATATCTACAATGTCTTGCTACCTGAACCAATATGAGGAGAAAAGAGAAAATCTAATAGAGAAGAAAGTCATACAAAATTACAGAAATGTACACTGATATAAAAGGAAATATAGGGATAGGAGAGCTTTCATAATCTACTTCTGTATATGGAAGCTCTTGTATTTCAGGAAAAAAAATTGTGTCATGGGAATGTCTAAATTTATTTATTTGGTACTTACAGAACATATAAAAGATGGATCTTAAGGTCATAATTCTTGAAAGGATTTTTAAATAATGACTCAATATAACAGATGAATAATTTCAAGTCCTCTTTCATCCAGCACTGTATGTTCCAGTGTGCACCTGAATTAAAAATAAACTAAATTAAATCTGAAAAAAAAAAAAACCATTCTGAACAGCCCAATGAAAGGGAAGGGCTAAATTAAGTTTACCAGTGTTCTGATACAACTACCACTGTCCATTCTAAGAGAAAAAGAACAAGCTCTAATTGGTCATATGTCTGTGCCCATTTAGTCCCTTTGGCCTTCAGTTTCCTTCTTCATAAAGTAAAAGAATTAAATTCAATTATTGTTTCTCAAATTTTTTAAAATCTTGAACCACTTATGTAGGACAGAAGACCACAAAACTCACCTAGTTCAGTTCATCCCCACTTTCCAAGAGACAAGAGAACATGAACTATCAAAGTACAGCAAATTTGGTGTAGCCTTTCTGTGTCTGCTTTAGCAGTAAAGCATGGTGATTCACACTAGAATCACTGATAAGATGCATATCTTCAATTTTTGTTATTATAATATTATAGGCCCCACATACAAATAATGAGAGTATGTTTCACTGTATACTGAAAAATTCACCTGATAATGATAAACTATTGGTGATTTGTAATTTAGAAAGCAGACACAGCAACAGCTAAAAATTATGACTAATTTAATACAACACTAAAAGTATCTTAAGCAATACTAACATATTTCCCCATTTGGAGAATTTCTAGCTAGTAGTGACTTTGCATAGGTTGAGCCTTATGAAGTAAATAGCCCATGTGGCAGAAAAGTACATGAAAATCCTCAGTAACCACCACTTAACCCAGTAACTTTAGTTACACAAAGTTAAACTCACTAAACTAACTAGTTAATAGCCCTTATTTACACATAAATTAAAATCTGCAGCATCATAATCATTTCACTTGATAACTGAAAAAATGCTAACATTTTTTTATCATTTCAAGGCTAGTCACAAGGACCTTCACATTTTAAGTCCATTCTTAATATATCCAACAATCATTGGAATGGTAAAGTCAAGCTCCCTTACAAATTAAAAAAAGTGCTTCATTTAAAATTAAATGCCTGAAGACAGAGACACTAGAAAGTATTACTTCTAATTTGTTTTAAAACTCTGATTTATCACACAGTTATGCTTTATCCTTACTCCTAACCTGATCTCAACAAACTATTTCTTCCATCTAATCAGTGGTGCTTTGGCACTACAAGGGACATGTGGCAAAGTCTGGAGATTCATTTGATTGTCACAGCTGCTAAGTGAGTGTTACAGGCATCCACTAGGTAGAAGCCAGGGATGCTTCTAAACATCCTGTGCTTGAGCTTCGCAGCTCGGTTATGTCCGACTCTTTGCGACCCTATGGACTGTAGCCCGCCAGGTTCCTCTGTTCATGGGATTCTCCAGGCAAGAATACTGGAGTGGGTTGTCATTTCCATCTCTAGGGAATCTTCCCAACCCAGGATCAAATCCATGGCTCCTGTGTCTCCTGAATTGCAGGTGGATTCTTTACCACTGAGTCACTGGTATAATGCACAACCCAGTCCCTCATAACCAAGAATTACCTGGCCCACAATGCCAAAAATTCTGAGGCTGAGAAATTCTGATGAACCCTACACAGGAGTACTATATTGATATATGCTTTTATTTTCATATTATAGATGTTTATGGTGTTAAGGCAATTGTCTCTATTCTATTTAGCTCTTCCAGAAGGCTTGGAGATTATTTTGTTGTTTATATTTCCAGATGCAAAATTATTAATTATACTAGCTACATTCAGTATGCATTACACTTAAACAATAACAAAAAAAAACGTGATTTAAAATATATGCATTGGCTACTGAGATTTCTTGTTTTAGAATTTAATTAATTCAACAGGATTATCTGCCATTTTATATTTTATCTATTTAAAAAGAATAAGATATACTTTTTTATTTTAAAGCAAATTCAGAAGACTATAAAAATATATTTTAAGGTTAAAAATTCCCTCATTTACATTTTTATTTTCATGGGACATAAAATAATTGGGTACTTATTAGTTTGGTCACATGATAAT
>SJYC01032928.1:0-22286 GCA_006408675.1 Madoqua kirkii | reverse complement strand
AATATCAATCACCTCAGATATGCAGATGACATCACCCTTATGGCAGAAAGTAAAGAGGAGCTAAAGGGCCTCTTGATGAAAGTGAAAGTGGAGAGTGAAAAAGTTGGCTTAAAGCTCAACATTCAGAAAATAAAGATCATGGCATCCGGTCCTATCACTTCATGGGAAATAGATGGGGAAACAGTGGAAACAGTGTCAGACTTTATTTTGGGGGGCTCCAAAATCACTGCAAATGGTGACTGCAGCCATGAAATTAAAAGACGCTTATTCTTTGGAAGAAAAGTTATGACCAACCTAGATAGTATATTTAAAAGCAGAGACATTACTTTGCTTACTGAGGTCCGTCTAGTCAAGGCTATGGTTTTTCCTGTGGTCATGTATGGATGTGAGAGTTGGACTATGAAGAAGGCTGAGCACCAAAGAATTGATGCTTTTGAACTGTGGGGCTGGAAAAGACTCTTGAGAGTCCCTTGGACTGCAAGGAGATCCAACCAGTCCATTCTGAATGAGATCAACCCTGGGATTTCTTTGGAAGGAATGATGCTAAAGCTGAAACTGCAGTACTTTGGCCACCTCATGTGAAGAGTTGACTCATTGGAAAAGACTCTGATGCTGGGAAGGATTGGGGGCAGGAGGAGAAGGAGACGACAGAGGATAAGATGGCTGGATGGCATCATGGACTCGATGGACGTGAGTCTGAGTGAACTCCAGGAGTTGGTGATGGACAGGGAGGCCTGGTGTGCTGCAATTCATGGGGTCACAAAGAGTCACACAGGACTGAGCAACTGAACTGAACTGAACTAAACCACGGTATCTATTTAAAGGTTATAAGTGAAAAGAAAAAAAGTCAGTATAAGCATATTATTTAGCCTTACAGAGTTAGCCAAAGGAAAAGATAAAACCAAAAATGGTTCAAGTCAGTTGTTCTCAAAACAAGGAATAACAAAGTGAAGGGAGTGAGGTAAGGGACTGCTGTGTTTTATTACTGTAAGTTTCTGTAACTGTGTGCATGGATTATTTTCATGCAAACTTATTATTTTGTCTTTTTAATTAAGTTAAAAGGTGCTTGCTATTGGATTTCAGATAAAATCGCTACTAACAAAGTCCTAGGAGTTAATTAAAGGTTCACAGAAGTGGAATATTAGTTGAATTCCAAGAAATACAAAGGGAAAGAATACTGTCATATTTCTTCTAAGATTCACAATATTTTAACACCTCTGACAGCAGGATCTTTGCTAAAATCAATGTCATCTTATAACCACTTATGGCTTGGTAGCAGCTGTGATCTAGTTGTCACTGACTGCATACATACAGACTGGAGCACTTTCCTAATGACAGACTAGACAATTTTTAGCCATCAATACTTCAGTCAACAGACTATTTAAAAACCTTTTGAGGAAGGAAGGAATATGAGCCCTGAGTATTGTCTGAAAACCTTTTGTGGACATCTTTTACTAGGATCAATATAGAGTAAGCATAAAATTTTCAAATGGACAAATAGAAAATCTCAGAAACCATGGTGAATCACTCTTTTATGAAGCTCAACATCACAAATAGTCTTGATAACCCAGGGAACGGTACCATTTAAGGAAATATTGACATCAACAACACTGAGTTGAAAAGCGACTCAGAAAAACCAGATTCTGAATATGAAAAATAATTCCTTAATGGTTTTCTTTGACTTTTATTTTCCTTATGGAAGTGGTATGATATAAACAAAAACCTTTATCTAATAATTGTAAATGAGTTCTTTCAATAGGTATAAACTAAAATTCTAAATGATAAGAAAGCATTGTAAAATAAATAGGCAGAGTTTTTCCTTTCTTATCTATACAAAAATGATGGTATATCTTAAAATCCATGATGTCTTAGATTTAAAGAATTACAACCAGAAAGAGTGGTCATTAGTAGAAACTGAAGATTACTCTTAACAGGATAATTCATAACAGATTCCAGAGAGGAGTAAGGATTTAACTGCCCTTTGAAGAATGAGGACAAATATGAAACATATCATAAGTATCATTTTTTAAAAAGTTTTTCATATAGAACCTTTGAAAAGTTAAAACAAAGGTATGGGTAAAAGACAATAGGAACTCTTGTGTAAGAATGGATTTGCAAGTTTAGGATAGTATTAGTCAAAAGACCAAGAAACCATTTTCCCAGATGACTACTTTTTATAGAAAGAACATTTTTACATACTGTTTGTCCTGTGTGAAAAGCTTTTCTTCCCTAGAGCAGACCTCTAACCAACAGTGTTACTATAAAATACAGTCACTAGAGAAATACTCAACTACCTCCTGGGTAGTCATAATCCTAACAGATAACATCTTAACAATATAACTGGGCTTCCCAGGTGGTGCTAGTGGTAAAGAACCCGTCTGTCAATGCAGGAGACTAAAGAGATGTGGGTTTGATCCCTGGGTCAAGAAGATACCCTGGAGGAGGACATAGCAGCCCACTCCTAACTGCAACTACAACTATCAGGTGCTTATTATGTGTGTGCTTATTATGCTTATTATGTATCAGTATGTTTTCTCTATACATTTATGCATAAACACATACACATGTGTGTGTACTATTTTTTTCTCTGTCATCTCCATGCTGAAACCAGTTTGGTTCAGAAATATTGTTGGTGCATACAGAAATCCAATTGTTTGATTATCTTCTAGGTTGAGACACCCAAATAACAGCTGCTAGTTAAAGTAAAATGAAAAAAACATAATTCTGAGAAAAACTACATTGTCCTATGCCTTCACTAAACAGCTATTTGGTAACAGCTGTTCTTAAGCATGAGTTCACATTTTTAAAGCCTATTATAATACTATTATAGATGCTCCTGAGAATCTGTACTTGGCTCACATCTTTAGCTATTATCTAGCATAAACAGACACATATATTTCCATAAGCTTTATAGAAATTATTAGCTCAAGAGTAGAGTCAGTTACTCTCTTTCTCTTCTCTTCATTCCCTCCCCTCCTCCTTTTCTCTGTATCTGTCTCACTCACTATTACACACACACACACACACACACACATATATATATACACAGATTTTTAAGTCTGTGCTAATTCTGGATTTTCAAATTGGCAAAGACTAAAATTAATATCAATGCCACAATGCCCCTTTAGAGTGTCTCCAGCTGCATCATTTTTATTTACTAGTCCATATTACCCTAGTTTGAATTAAGAGGTCCATAGGTACCAGATACCTCACTTAATCTTAGCCAAAAGGCCAAGAAGCAATCCAGTAGTCATGTATGGATATAACAGTTGGACTATAAAGAAAGCTGAGTACCCAAGAATGGATGCTTTTGAACTGTGGTATTGGAGGAGACTCTTGAGAGTCCCTTGGACTGCAAGGAGATCCAACCAGTCCATCCTAAAGGAAATCAGTCCTGAAAATTCATTGAAAGGACTGATGCTGAAGCTAAAAGTAAAATACTTTGGCCACCTGATGTGAAGAACTGACTCTTTGGAAAAGACCTTGATGCTGGGAAAGGTTTACTGGTGTGAAGTGGTACCTCATTGTGGTCTTGATTTGCATTTCTCTGATAATGAGTGATGTTGAGCATCTTTTCATGTGTTTGTTAGCCATCCTTATGTCTTCTTTGGAGAAATGCCTGTTTAGATCTTTGGCCCATTTTTTGATTGGATCATTTGTTTTTCTGGAGTTGAGGTGCATAAGTTGCTTGTATATCTTTGAGATTAGTTGTTTGTCAGTTGCTTCATTTGCTATTATTTTCTCCCATTCAGAAGGTTGTCTTTTCACCTTAGTTATGGTTTCCTTTGTTGTGCAGAAGCTTTTGATTTTAATTAGGTCCCATTTGTTTATTTTTGCTTTTATTTCCAGTATACTGGGAGATGGATCATAGAGGATCCTGCTGTGCATCATTTTTATTTACTAGTCCATATTACCCTAGTTTGAATTAAGAGGTCCATAGGTACCAGATACCTCACTTAATCTTAGCCAAAAGGCCAAGAAGCAATCCAGTAGTCATGTATGGATATAACAGTTGGACTATAAAGAAAGCTGAGTACCCAAGAATGGATGCTTTTGAACTGTGGTATTGGAGGAGACTCTTGAGAGTCCCTTGGACTGCAAGGAGATCCAACCAGTCCATCCTAAAGGAAATCAGTCCTGAAAATTCATTGAAAGGACTGATGCTGAAGCTAAAAGTAAAATACTTTGGCCACCTGATGTGAAGAACTGACTCTTTGGAAAAGACCTTGATGCTGGGAAAGGTTGAAGGCAGGAGGAGATGGGGATGACAAAGGAAGAGATGGTTGGATGGCATCACCAACTCTATGGACATGAGTTTGGGCAAGCTCTGGGAGTTGGTGATGGAAGAGAAGCCTGATGTGCTGCAGTCCATGGGGTTGAAAGGAGTCGGACACGACTGAGACTGAACTGATAGGTACCAGAAGGGGTTTCCCTGGTGGCTCAGCAGTAAAGAATCTGCCTGCAATGCAGGAAATGTGGGTTTGATCCCTGGGTCAGGAAGATCCCCTGGAGAAAGAAACGGAAACCCATTCCAGTATTCTTGCCTGGGAAATCCCATAGACAGAGAAGGCTGATGGGCTACAGTTCATGGGATCACAAAAGAGTCAGACAAGACTTAGAGACTAAAACCATCACCACCATAGGTACCAGGAATTTTCACTAAAATAGTTCTCACGTGTGACTCTCTCCTTAAAGACCATCCATGGCCCACAGACAATGGTTCCCATAACTCTATTCTCTCCTCAGCAAGTCTCCATGCTATGCTAAGCAGAGTCATAGCTTTAACCCGTCAACTAAACCTCCTAAGGACACCAAAGCCAAGCAAATACTATCCCACACTAACTGACAGTGGCCTGTATTCACTTCAGAAGACATTTTATTGGTACCATAAAATTGTATAAGTGGAGTGAATCTAGCCTAGCAGTCCTATGAAATAACAAGTGACTTGCTGACTTTCATTCAGTGAGAATCAATATCCACAAAAATTTCACATGGCCTACCTTAGACATACTGAGCGTTTGCATTTTGGAAAAGATTTTAAACTTATGAGTTCATAGCACTTAAATTTGACATTGATGTTTTACTACAGATTCAGCATTTCTGTGTCTGATGTTTCTTACAAACACGAAATCTCACTTTAAAATATTACAATGGCATTAATCACATGTTTAAGCTCAGAAATATGGATTTAAGAGTTACAAGAATGGATATTTCTGGTGTTCATTTTAAAGCCAACAGGAAGCATGAGGATAATCATAAGTCAGAACTACTGAAAAAGGTTATTAAACACATAAATATGTATTTTAAAACATCTCCTTAATAATACCCTATAGAAACAGACATATAAGTGAAGAGAATCACTCCAAATTAATGAAAGTTTCCATTCAGCAGGAATATATAATAATTTTAAATGCATACATATACTATAACTTCAAAATAACATATGCTTATTACAATATAGCTTCAAAGTACATTGATATATGGTGAAAACCCAGAGTACCACTAGGAAAACAACAGATATCCACACATATGGTAGAAATTTTTAATACTTTCTCCTTAAAGAATGAATAGATGGGGAATGAAATGGCAATCCACTCCAGTATTCTCACCTCGGAAATCTTATGTACAGAGGAGTCTGGCAGACTACAGTCCATGGGGTCACAAAAGACTTAGACAAGACTTAGTGACTAAACAATAAAATGATTGTGTGCTAAAGTTAAGTTTTTAAGTGTGTGCATTTGAACCGATAAAACAAATTTATATCAATTGATGTATAGAAACAAAAAAATAGAACAGCAAACATAAATACGTGAGGATATATAAGACTGAAATAGTATTAACAAATGACACTGGAAAAAAAACATTAACAAATTTGACATACATTGAACTCAGCTCCTCCAAACTGTAGATGGCACATTATTTTTAATCACTAGTGGGGTGTTTACAAAAACTGACCACATACCAAGACATAAGGCAAGTTACAAACAAATCCAAAGACTAAAATCATACAGATACAGACCACATTCTCTGTCCACAGTGTTTTTAAGGCAGGAAAAAAATAACAAAAGTATAACTACACAAAGGTCATATATTAAGACAATAAAATTTTTTTGGTAATCTACAGGGCAAAAAAATATATAATCAAAATCAAAATACATTTTAAACTTACGATAATGAAAAAAGCATGTCAAAACTTTCACACAGATAAAGCAGTATTGAGAGCAAAATTCAAAGTCAGAAAGAAACATCATTCTTAATGTGAAATGATTTATTCTGTGAGCACTTCAAAACAACAATATACCCGAGGTCCTAAGCAAGGCACAAAGAGATGTAGGAAAAGATTAGGGATTATAAAGAAACAAAATTGCCATTATTCATGAATGACAATAAAAATGGACAATCCCAAAGCATCTATATGTAAGTTGTTAAACTTAGTTAGAAAATTTAGCAAGATTGCTGGTGAAAAACATAATACCAAGTATTTTAAACACTTTCCAACTTCTTATATGAGGCCAGTATTACTCTGACACCAAAACTAGGCAAAGACATCACAATAAAAGAAACTACAGACCAATATCTCTTATGAATATAGATGCAAAAACTACTAGCAAGCCAAAACCCTCCAATGTATAAAAAGGATTATACACTGTAATCAAATGTGATTTACCTCAGGAATGCAAGTTTCATTTAAAATATGAAAATCAATGTTTGATCAATCATAATAGAATAAAAGACATGACAAGTCAATAACAAAAGCATTTAACAAATTCCAATGCTATTTCATGACAAAAACATTCAACAGGACATAGAATTTCTCCAGCTTGATAAAGCTGCATATGAATAACCCATAGTTATGTTGCTGTTGCTTAGTAACTAAGTCATGTTCAACTCTTTGTGACCATGGGCTGTAGCATACCAGGCTCTTCTGTTCACGGAATTTCCCAGGCAAGAATACTGGAGTGGGTTGCCACCTGATTCTCTAAGGGATCTTCCTGATCCAGGGATAGAAACCACTTCTGCTTGGCAGGCAGATTCTTTACCACTCAACCAAAGAAGCCCCGGCTAACATCACACTTAATGGTAAAAGACTGGTTGCTTCCCTGCTAAGTGAGCAGGATCAGATATTATTCACATGCACTTTCTCTTCAATTCGAGGTTTCAGCTAGGGCAATTGAGCAAGAAAAAGAAATAGAAAACGTCTAAATTAGAAAGAGAGAAGTAAAACTATCTTTATTCTCAAAAGACATGATATTGTACATAGAAAATATTGAGGAATTCACACACAAAAAAATATTTATGTTGTTCAGTCATTAAGTCATGTCTGACTATTTGCAACCCCAGGAATTAACAGCATTCTGGGCTTCTTGTCCTTCACTATCTCCCAGAGTTTGTTCAAACTTATGTCCATTAAGTCATCAAACCAACTCATCCTTTGTCTCCCCTTCACCTCCTGCCCTCAATCTATCCCAGCATCAGAGTCTTTTCCAATGAGTTGGCTCTTGGCATCAGCTGGCCAATGTCCTGCAGCTTCAGCACCAGTTCTTCCAATGAATATTCAGGGTTGATTCCCTTTAGGATTGACTGGTTCGATCTATTTGCTGTCCAAGGAACTCTCAAGAGTCTTCTCCAGCACCATAATTTAAAAGCATCAATTCTTCAGTGCTCAGTCTTCTTTATGGTCCAACTCTCACATCCTTACATGACTACTGGAAAAACCATAGCTTTGACTAGATGGATCTTTGTTGAAAAGTAATGTCTATACTTATAATATACTGTCTAGATTTGTCTTACCTTTTCTTCCAAAGAGCAACTGTCTTTTAATTTCATAGCTGCAGTCACCATTTGCAGTGATTCTGGAGCCCAAGAAAATAAAATCTATCACTGCATCTCCTTTTTTTGCCATCTATTTGCCATGAAGTGATGGGACCAGATGCCACAATCCTAGTATTTTGAATGTAGAGTTTTAAACCAGCTTTTTCACTCTCCTCCTTCACCCTCATCAAGGGGATCTTTAGTTCCTCTTCACTTTCTGCCATTAGAATGGTAACATTTGCCTATCTGAGACTGTCGATATTTCTCCTTGCAATCCTAATTTCAGTTTGTGATTCATCCAGCCCAGCATTTTATGAGGTACTCTGCATATAAGTTAAATAAACACGGTGACAATATGCAGCCTTGATGTACACCTTTCCCAATTTTGAACCAGTCCATTTTTCCATGTCCAGTTCTGTTTCTTCTTGACCTGCATACAGATTTCTCAGGAGGCAGGTCAGGTGGTTTGGTATTCCCATCCCTTTCAGAATTTTCCAGTTTGTTGTGATCCACATAGTCAAAGGCTATAAGGTAGTTCATGAAGTAGATGTAGATATTTTTCTGGAATTTTTCTATAATCCAACAGATGTTGGCAATTTGATCTCTGGTTCCTTTGTCTTTTCTAAATCCAGCTTGTACATCTATAAGTTTTTAGTTCATGTACTGCTGAAGCTTTGCTTGAAAGATTTTGAGCATTACCTTGCTAGCATGTGAAATGAGTGCAATTATGCAACAGTTTGAACATTCTTTGGCATTGCCCTTCTTTGGGACTAGAATGAAAACTGACTTTTTCCAATTCTGTGATATCTGCTGAGTTTTCCAATTTGTTAACATACTGAATGTAGTATTTTAACAGCATCATCTTTTAGAATTTTAAATAGCTCATTTAGAATTCCATCACTTCCACTAGCTTTGTTCATAGTAATGCTTCCTAATGCCCACTTGACTTCAGACTCCAGGATGTCTGGTTCTAGGTAAGTGACTACACCATCATGTTGTTCATATCATTAGGACCTTTTCTGTGTAGTTCTTCTGTGTATTCTTGCCACCTTTTCTTAACCTCTTCTGCTTGTGTTAGATTCTTGCTATTTCTGTATATGTTCAGCAAGGTTGCAGAATACAAAATCAATACACAAAAATCATTTCTATTTTTGGGCATTAGCAATGAACAATCTGAGATAAATTTAAAAGACAGTTTCACTTCCTATAGCATCAGAAACAATTAAATACTTAAGAACATTTTCAACAAAAGAAATACAATTATTTATAAAATGAATACTATAAAATATCATTGAAATAAATTAAAGAATACCTAAATAAATGGAAAAACACCCCATGTTCATAAACTGAAAGAACTTTTATTAAGATGGCAATACTTCTGAATTTAATTCAATATAATCCCTTCAAATTTATAGTGACATTTTGTATAGACATTGACAAGCTGATTCTAAAATCCATATGTATTCACAAGTGAATAGCTAAAACAATACTGAAAAAAAAATAAAGTTGGAGGATTCACTTCTGATTTCAAAATTTGCTTCAAAGCTACAGTAATCAAGACAATCAAACTAAGACCATGGCATCTGGTGCCACCACTGCTGGCAAATAGATGGGGAAACCATGGAAACAGTGACAGACTTTATTATATTCCTGGGCTCCAAAATCACTGCAGACAGTGACTGCAGCCAGTAAATTTAAAGACGCTTGCTCCTTGAAAGAAAAGCTATGACTAACCTAGATAGCACATTTTCTGTGATATCTGCTGAGTTTTCCAATTTGTTAACATACTGAATGTAGTATTTTAACAGCATCATCTTTTAGAATTTTAAATAGCTCATTTAGAATTCCATCACTTCCACTAGCTTTGTTCATAGTAATGCTTCCTAATGCCCACTTGACTTCAGACTCCAGGATGTCTGGTTCTAGGTAAGTGACTACACCATCATGTTGTTCATATCATTAGGACCTTTTCTGTGTAGTTCTTCTGTGTATTCTTGCCACCTTTTCTTAACCTCTTCTGCTTGTGTTAGATTCTTGCTATTTCTGTATATGTTCAGCAAGGTTGCAGAATACAAAATCAATACACAAAAATCATTTCTATTTTTGGGCATTAGCAATGAACAATCTGAGATAAATTTAAAAGACAGTTTCACTTCCTATAGCATCAGAAACAATTAAATACTTAAGAACATTTTCAACAAAAGAAATACAATTATTTATAAAATGAATACTATAAAATATCATTGAAATAAATTAAAGAATACCTAAATAAATGGAAAAACACCCCATGTTCATAAACTGAAAGAACTTTTATTAAGATGGCAATACTTCTGAATTTAATTCAATATAATCCCTTCAAATTTATAGTGACATTTTGTATAGACATTGACAAGCTGATTCTAAAATCCATATGTATTCACAAGTGAATAGCTAAAACAATACTGAAAAAAAAATAAAGTTGGAGGATTCACTTCTGATTTCAAAATTTGCTTCAAAGCTACAGTAATCAAGACAATCAAACTAAGACCATGGCATCTGGTGCCACCACTGCATGGCAAATAGATGGGGAAACCATGGAAACAGTGACAGACTTTATTATATTCCTGGGCTCCAAAATCACTGCAGACAGTGACTGCAGCCAGTAAATTTAAAGACGCTTGCTCCTTGAAAGAAAAGCTATGACTAACCTAGATAGCACATAAAAAGCAGAGACATTACTTTGCTGACAAAGATCTGTCTAGTCAAAGCTATGATTTTTCCAGTAGTCATGTATAGATGTAAGAGTTGGACTATAAGGAAAGCTGAATGCTGAAGAACTGATGCTCTTGAACTGTGGTGTTGGAAAAGACTCTTGAGAGTCCCTTGGACTGCAAGGAGATCCAACCAGTCCATCCTAAAGGAAATCAGTCCTGAATATTCATTGGAAGGACTGATTCTGAGGCTGAAACTCGAATTCTTTGGCCACTTGATGTGAAGAACTGAGTCACTGGAAAAGACCCTGATACTGGGAAAGATTGAAGGCAGGAGAAGGGGATGACAGAGGATGAGATGGTTGGATGGCATCACTGACCCAATGGACATGAGTTAGAACAAGCTCCAAGAGTTGATGATGAACATGAATCCTGGCGTGCTGCAGTCCATGGGGTCACAAAGAGTCAGACACAACTGAGCAACTAAACTGAACTCAACTCAACTGAATCAAGACAATGTGGTACCTCATAAAAGGACAGAAATAGAGCAATGGAATAAAGCTGAGAGTCCAGAAATAAACCTTTAAAATGGTTTTTAACAAGACATCTAGATATGAGGAAAGAATGGTCTTTCAATAAACGGTGCTGTGCCAAGTAGATATCCAGATGCAAAAGAAAGAAATTGGTCCTTTCCTTCATTCTATATATTCAAAGTAATCAAAAACTAAAATATAAAAGCTAAAACTATAATATTCTTATATGTAAAACATAAAAGTAAAACTCTTCAACCCTGAATTAGGTAATGGCTTTTTAGATATGACACCAAAATCAAGTATAAAAATAGATTAACTAGACTTAATTAAAATTTAAAACTTTGGGGCTTCAAAGGATACCTTCAAATACATGAAAAACCCACAGGATGGGAGAAAATATTTGAAATTCTGTATCTTAAAAGAGATCATACACTATATAAAGAACTCTCATACCAACCACAAAAATAGACAAGCAATCCAATTAATAAACAAGCAAAGAACATTTCTCAAAAAAGATACACAAATATCTTTTCATGAGCAACAAGCACATGAGAAGAATGCTCAAGATCATCAGTCATCAGAAAATGCAACTCAAAACCATAACGAGTATCACTTCACATTCACTATGATATCTTAAAGTTTTGGATGGTAACAAGTGTTGACAAGGAGATGAAGAAATTGAAACCCCTGTTAATATATTGCTGGTGGGAATATAAAATGTTGAAAACTGCTTTGGAAAATGGGCAGATTTTCAAATGTTAAACATAATGTTGCCATATGACTGAGCAATTCTACTCCTAGGTATATACCCAAGAGATAAAAACATATGCTCACACAAAAACTTATATGTAAGTATTAGCAACAGCACTATTCATAATAGTCAAAAAGTGGAAACTACCCAAATATTCATCAACTGATGAGTGAATGAACAAATATGGTGTATCCATACAATAAAATATTATTTGGCCATAAAAAGAATGAAGTATTTCCGTGCAATCATGTTTTCAATGTAAACCCCAAGAAAATGTTCTTTTATGATTAAAAAGAAGAATGAAGTACTGATCCATGATACAGCATGGATAAATCTTAAAAATAGCATGCTAAGTGAAAGAATCTGTTCACCAAAGCCCCTGTGATTTTTATTAACATAAAATTTCCAGAATAGGCAACCCATAGACACAGAAAGTAAATCAATAATTTCCAGGGATCAGAGAAGGGAACTTAGGGAGTGACTGCTAAGGGGTATGGGGTTGTTTGGGGAGTGATAATAATGCTTTAAAATTACATAATAGTAGGATGACAGAGGATGAGATGGCTGGATGGCATCACTGACTCGATGGATGTGAATCTGAGTGAACTCCGGGAGCTAGTGATGGACAGGGAGGCTTGGCATGCTGTGATTGTCGCAGAGAGTTGGAAACGACTGACAGCTGAGCAACTGAACTGAACTGAATGGTTACATAACTGTGTTCATGTACTGAAAACCAGTGATTTGTACACTATAAACGGAAAATTTTATGATATATGAATTATAGTCCAATAAAGCTATTGTTTTTAAACTACTTTTAGAGGCCAAGTTTATTTCTCTATGGCAGTAGCAAAAAGACAATGATTTTTTGAAGACATCATTTAAGATAATTTCAAAAACATGCAGTTTCTATAAATAAAGAGAACAAAATGTTCAAGGACTCCTAAGAGAAAAATTATACTATTATAATATTACTATAATATTGCCATGTTAGAGAGGATCTAAATATATTGAGAGACAGTCATGTATTCTAAAACTGAATATTTACAGAGTATCAATTTCCTTTTGTTTATAGACTCAAAACAATCTCAATGGAATCTCCATTAAATTCCTAACAAACCTTTTAGAACTTGATAAGCCAATTTGAAAAACATATATGGAAAGATAAAGGGCCAAAGAATGCTATAGCACTTCTGAAAAAACTGGACAAAGAGGGAGGATTTACTCCCCCATTTACCAGATAGCAAGACAGTTTAAACCTGCAGTAATTCATAAAGACATAAAGAACAAATACAAAGCTCAGAAACAGATCCACACATATGTCAACACTTGGTATTTGAATATAGCAATAATAAGTATTTATTGTTTTAAGCCACTAAATTTGGGGGTATCTTATTAACATAAAAATAGATAACCAGTATTGACCTTTGTTTTTCCTTTTAGCACAGAGGATTAACCTTCCCTGTGTCCTTGAAGTTAGGGTTTCTTTTGCATCTAAAATGTGAGTACAAATCATTCATGTCACTTCACTTAAATAGAGGCATTTAAAGTTAGTTCACAATTATCCACAATTTTCTCCATACTACATCAAATGGGAAAGTCCTGTGTTCCAGGTGGCACAGAATGATAGCAATTTCCCGAATTTAGACTTCCAATTTCTGAAAACAGTTATGCTAGAGAGATGTCCTAAACCAGAGGAAACTTTACTTGAATGACAAATAAGTCTTTATTACATTAAGTCAATGAGATTTGGGGATAATTTGTACCAAAGCATAACCTAGCCTATTTTTACAGATACTACGCTCCATCTCACTAGTAATTAAAGAAACAAAAGGCAATGAGATAATACATACCCACCAGATGGGCAAAAATTAAAGTTTCTGATAACACTAAATCTTGGCAGAAATGTAGAGGGATGAAAGTAGGAATATAAGTGGGTAGAAACATGCTGGAAAAGCATGGCATTGTCTAATAAAACTATCATGATACCTGCAAACCCTGTGATCTAGAAATTTGACTAGGAGTTTTATGCTCTAAAGACACAGAGGACAAGATGGTTGGATGACATCACCAACTCAATGCACATGAGTTTGAGCAGACTCCAGGAGATGGTGAAGGACAGGGAAGCCTGGCGTGCTGCAGTCCATGGGGTCACAAAGAGTCACTGCACAACTGAACAACAGAAAGAAACTCCTACATCTAAGCACCATGACATCTGTAGAAGAATCATCATCAGTGGTGCATTTATGACAGTAAAAGAATGGAAAGGAGGGAAGGAGAGAGGGAGAAGAGAGAAGGAGGAAGGAGGAGAGGGGGGGAGGGGAGGAAGGGAGGAAAGAAGGAAAGAAAAAAGGGAGAGAGGGAAGGAGAGGGTAGAAATGATCCAAATATCCTTCATCACAATGAGTAAAAAATAAAATTATTATTTTCATAACACAAAATATATCCAATAATAAAAATGAACAAACAGTCACTGTCAGCAACAGCATTCAATCAACAGCAGCAGAAATGTTACTAAGTTCCCCTTACATGCTTGGCTCTGTTTCAGGTACTAGGGATACAACAGTGAATAAAACAGGAAAAAAAAATCCACCTTCATGGAGACAGGGAAAAAAATGATTAATAATAAGTCAGTATTTTTAAATGTGGTAAGAACATGAGGAAAAGCTAAGGAAGGGGAAAGTGTTTTGCGAGGTAAGACGTGCAATTTAAAATATGATGACCAGAGTAGGCCTCATTGAAAAGGAGACAACTGAACAAAAATTTGAAAGAAGTGAAAGTAACAGATAAGTCATGTGGATATCTGGGAGAGGAGCATCCCAGTCAGAGCAGAGATGGTCTCTGATACTCTCAAAGAATAGCAAGACCAGGGTGGCTGGAGCTGAGCGAATAAGAGAAACAGCAAAGAAAAGGAGATCAGATAAAGTGAAGTCGCTCAGTCGTGTCCAACTCTTTGCGACCCCATGGACTGTAGCCCACCAGGCTCCTCTGCCCATGGGATTCTCCAGGCAAGAATACTGGAGTGGGTTGCCATTTCCTTCTCCAGGCAGACAGATAAAAGGGAGAGGAAAAAATAGGTAGCCCTTTGTAGGCAAGTTTAAGGAACATTTGAGATTGGAGATTCTGGAGGAAAAAAAGTGATATGATCTGCCACATGTTGTAAGCAGAGCTCTGATTACAATTTGAGACTGGATTATGGAGGGCAAAGGATGAAAGCAGGAAGCCCAGTTAGGAGGTCCTTACAATAATCCATGTGGGACATGATGGCAGCTCAGGTTTGGATGGCAGCCATGGAGGTGATAAGAGTAACTATATTCAGGAATTATTTTGAAGATAGACCAAAGAGGACTTCCTGACATATCACATCTAAGATATGAGGGAATGGGAGATACCAAAGATGACTCCCAGGTTTTGGCCTGAGCAATGTGAAGGATGAAGATAGGGAAGGCTGCAGAGAGGGCTTGGGTGAGATGAAGATTCCATTTGGAGCGTGTTGAACTGGAGATCTCTGCTAAATATCCAAGTGGAAATGTTGAGCAGGCAGGTCTTTAGACCCAGACGTCTAACATTCAGGGAGATAACTCAAAGTTTCACCTAGCATTTTGGAGTCATCAGTGCACAAATAGAGAGATTGCATGAAATCATCAAAGAGTGTAGACAGAAAAGAACTCCCAAGGACTAGAGCTGAAGACAATCTAAGGTTATAAACTTCTGAGAGCAGAACAGAGACCAGCAAAGGGGATAGAAAGTAATGGCTAATGAATAAGCAGGAAAAATCAAGAATACATGGTATCCTGGAGGCCAACAAAGAAATATCACAGAGAGCAAAGGGTGATAACTGACAGTGCTACCAACAGGTGACATAAGGTCAAAGGTGACAACTGACCATTGAATTTTGGAAAGGTGATGTCACCAGTGACAGTGAGCAGAGTACTGAAAATAAGAGTGACAGAAGTAGATTTAAGAGAGAATATGAAAAGGGAATCAAATGATAGCGAATATAGACATCTCTTTTAAAAGTTAATGCTTTAAAAGGGAGAGGAAATGGCTTAATGTTAAGCAAGAAAATCTATGAAAGGATGCCTCCTGTGTGCATATAACTTTTTAAATAAAAGGAAAACTGTGATTAGGAAGGAACAAGAAAAAGGTTTCTGGGTATTGGCATGTTCTCTTATTTGTATGGTGAATAATGAATATTTGAATTACCTGTTACAATTACAGAAGTTACAGTTACAAACCAGTCAATCCTAAAGGAAATCAGTCCTGAACAGTCATTGGAAGGACTGATGTTGAAGCTGAAACTCCAATACTTTGGCCACCTGATGCGAAGAACTGACTCACTGGAAAAGACCCTCCCTCATGCTGGGAAAAACTGAACGCAAGAAGAGAAGGGGACAACAGAGGATGAGATGGCTGGATAGCATCGCCAGCTCAATGGACATGAGTTTAAGCAGGCTCCAGGAGTTGGTATGGACAGGGAACCCTGGCGTGCTGCAGTTCATGGGGTCACAAAGAATCGGACACGACTGAGCAACTGAACTCATCAGTTACAGTGATTTGCTATATTATTTGTAAACCAGTACCAATATTTGTTTTATGTACTCTTCTCCCTGTGTATGTCATAGTTCAAAATATTTACAGATTAATAAGATCATGTGTGTGAAAAGACAACAAGTAATACCACTATGGAGTTACAGAAGATTTAAAAAGTACTTGAGACGGAATACTTTAAATTATAACCAGACCAAATTTGAATTGAAACGCCAAAAGGTTATATGTACTAGGTCTGTCCAGGAGGTGAACATTTATAATTTAATTAAAACTGGAATTTGTAAATCACATAAAAATCTTAAAAGAATTAGAGCAGATTGTAAGCCCTTTTCTTCATTTTTAACTCCACAGGACATATTTTTTTAGTATGCATTTGGCTCTCAGCATGAAAAATGCAGTACAGTATCTGCCAAGGCAATTCTTTCCTTTCTCTGGATATTTTTTAAGTTCTAAGACCCCCCCTTAGGATATTGCCCTTCACAAACACAAACCTTTTAGTTATATAACAGTGATCTAACTGAAGACACAGCTGTTTTCTCTCGATAATTTCATTACAAAAGAGAAGTCGAGCTTCTGCCAACTAGAATGGCCCTCCCAAATCATGAATGAGTTGGACTGTGAGCAGATCCATCCACTGTTTCCAATTGTTTTCCAAGAGACTAGAAGCCAGGATATTTGAGTTCTGCTACTCTGTTCATTCAGCGACCAATTTCCTTAACTCTTTGGGTACCTCTTGCAAAGGTGATGGTCATATACTTCACCAGAGACTATGATGGAACACAAAACACCTGAATAATTGACGGCACTTCCAGTCCAAAGGTGAAAAGGCAAGGAAAATAAATTTAAAGTGTTTATAAAAGAGTAGGTACATACTAAGTCACTTCAGTCAAATCCTACTCTTTGTGAGTCTATGAACTATAGCCCACAAGGCTCCTCTGTCACGGGATTTTCCCGGCAAGAATACTGGAGTAGGTTGCCGTACCCTCCTTCAGGGGATCTTCCTGACCCAGGGAACGGTATACCCATCATCTCATGTATCTTGCATAGGCAAGCAGGTTATTTACTGCTAGAGCCCCCTGGAAGCCCTCATAAAAGGCTGCTTCAAATTTATTCCACTCTCCCAAAAAGAATAAAGAGCATGTGCAGGGTGCGAGCACATTATTTTATTTTAGATCAACACCACCAAAAAGAGCCACAGACATTTATAAACCTATCCTATCTACTAATGCCTAAGTCTCAAATAATTTTGAATTACAAGTAACAACAAAAGCTATCCTAACATTCTGTCTGCTAAAAGAAGTCAACAGTTGGTTGCTGTCTGCTTTTTATCAAAAGGAAATAAAAATATCAGTGACACTTTATAGTACACACTCCCTGTACAACTTTGAGTGTGTGTGTCAATTCCTAATTTCTAGCTTATCTGTTTAGTTAACCTCTGCTATTTTTCCGGGATTCATTCCAAGACAACTAAAATACATTACTAAAATTGGCATCTATGCTATTGAGCTTAATTTCAGACAGGCTCTAAAGTGTTCTGAAGCCAATTTTTAATATTCTGCACACAAAATCATGCTAAAAAGCAACAAACTGTTCAAGAACAGAAATTGACAGGAAAGGTACAATTTTTGTTTTCCTCCAAAACAATTTTTATTTCCTCCAAATATATCATACTGAAAGTGAACAAGTACTACACTAAAGCCACATGTTTTTGTTGCAGTATTGCAAATATTAACTTCAACTTGAATGTAATTCTTTAAGCTATACTGAAAGATGATCTAAATATTTACATATAAGCTATATATTTCTAAGCTAAAAGAGTGTTTTTCTCTTCAAATTTTGGTTGAAAAGCCTTAAACGCATAAACCATAAGTGCATGTTACAAAAAAAAAAGCCAAGATCAATACAATTTTTTTTTAATTTCATGAAATTATAAACCCAGTAATGTTTGTAAATGTTAAAAAGCAAAGAATTATAAATTTTTAAGCTGGGAAACATCTTAGATATTATCAAGAGGCCCTCAGAATTGTAAACCAACCCTCTAACTTGACAGATGAGGAAACGGAGACCCAAAGAGGTTAAATGAACCACAGCTGTCACGGTAAATACAAATTATATCAAAAGCCAGATTTTCTGACTCCCAGTCCAGAGCTCTGAAAGAGCATTTGTCTCAACATACTTTAATACTTAAGGAAATGAAGGTTAACAGAGGACACTCAAGCAGCCCCTCAATGTAATGAACCCCCTCTGGCTTAAAAGAGCCAGTCTCCTCTTGTCCTTGCAATCCCACGTTCTAGAAACAGCATCCCAAATGTCGACTTTCTCAAATGGCCTCATCCTACCTGGTGTTTCCAAAGTGATTCCTCAGCTGGGTCTCTTTTTCTCACACCTACAATTTCCTCTAAATAAATGCTTTGGTTGGGATTGGGTTTTGTTGTTTTGTTTTGCTCTATTAATACGCTTGGGGAGAGCTTAGATGGTGGAAACAGAAGCTAAACCACCCCTACAGCACATTTGTTTTTCTTTTGTCATCCAAACCAACAAATCTTTCCTCCTCCGGGCCCCAGGGCTTACTGGTTTCCGTCGCAATCCTTTCAGTTTCCAAAGTAGCGAGGAGACCTGGAAGAGAAGTTGGCCGGATGGCAAGTCCTTTCGGGGGCGCCGGGCACGTTCGCGCCCAGCCTGGGCTGAATGCCCTCGGCCGCGCGCCCCGATGCTCCTCGCCCAGGGTTACCCCGGAGCGCCTGCCCGGGGGAACGAGAGTCCCCGCCGACCCTCCAGTGACGCCGCCGGACCCGCCCCGGCCTCTTGGACCCCAGGTGGCTCGCGGGCTCCAGCCGCCCGCGCGCGCGCCTGAGCGCCTGGCTCCTCGCCTGGCCAGGTGCGGGAAGAGGGAGCGGTGGGGGTGGCGGAGAGAGAGCTGGATCCCACCTCGAGGCCCAGGCCCCCCCAGGCGGAGGCGAAAAGACGGCGGCGCGGGAGCTCGGCCACCTGCGTGGCTGGCGCTCGGACGGCCGTGGGCTCTGCGGTGTGGCGGCTCCTAACTCGTCGCGGAAGGTGCCGGGAAGCCCTGCGGCGAGAGGAGGCAGCGGAGTGTGGAAGGAGGGGCCGAGGGGGAGCGGAGGGAGAGACGGGTGTCGGGAGAGAGAGGTCGGGGCAGGGCCGGGTGGCCGCCTGCGCGCCCACCGCCCTCCGCCACCGCTTCCCGGCCGGAGGCGCTGCCCCCGAGGCGCGAGGGCGGCCGCGTAGGTGACGGGGGTGGCAGCCGGGAAGCGGCTGCCCCTGGTGGCGGGCACGAGGAGGAAAAGCGAGGAGTTTGGAAAGAAGGACCCCCTGCCCGCAGGGAAGCCTAGAGTCCAGGCAAACCCACGAGAAAGGTGGCACCGCTACTTTACCCAACAGTCAGCTACAGTGCCCACACTGAACCGCGGCTCTCAGACCCTGGGCTAGGCACTGGGATTCCCTCTGTCCCTCCCACTCCCAGACTTCCAGGCCTTTGTGCATCAGGTGTGCAAAACGCTACAGTAAAGATCTCCATAACTGAAGGGAGTGGGGAAGAAAAGCGAAATGGAAAGACCAGAAGTGGGTAGGTAGTGAGTTTCCTGTCACCAAGAATGATTCAACCAAGCGCTGTGGTCATGCTTGTCAGGAAGGCATGATTCTTTTCAGTCTTGAAATTCAATGGCGTATGACGTAGTAAATTTTAAAAAATCCGTCCTTGACCAGTATTCCAACCTCAAAGTAATAAGCACTTTTTTGTTCTCCACTCAGTGTTCACTCACTGATTTGTTTATTAATACATTTTTTGTTGAGACCCTACAGAGTGACGCACAACATGCTAAGTGCAGTTACTGTGTTCCTTGAACTTGAAGCTATGACAAGCAAGTATTCATCTAATTACCAATTGTGATGAGTATATGAAGGACACCAACAGAACTCTTGGACTGGGTGAATGGCTCATTTTCAAAGGTCTCTAGAAATGAACTTGCCTAACACCCTCACAGGATAAGGCATCAGAGCCACAGAGACAACTTAGCCCAGAGACCAGCAGGTGAAGATGAAGGTGAAGGTGAAGTCGCTCAGTCGTGTCCGACTCTTTGCGACCCCGTGGACTGTAACCTACTAGACTTCTCAGTCCATGGGATTCTCCAGGCAAGAATACTGGAGTGGATTGCCATTTCCTTCTCCAGTGGATCTTCCTGACCCAGGAATCGAACCGGGTCTTGGAGGCAGACGCTTTAACCTCTGAGCCACCAGGGGGGCCCTAGAGACCAGTAGAGCCAGGAGCAATGCCTCCCTGCTCCCCCACCCAGCCTCCTACTTGGCCAACTCCTGGAGCTTTGTAAATAGAACTTTCCCCAGAGAGGAATATCCTCCCGGGACCAGTGCCACTTTAATGGAGACAAACATTTTCATTGGATGAAAACAAGAATTAGAGTAGAGATACTGACTTCCCCAAATTGTTGCAAAATAAAACAACAGAATCCTAAATTTTTTGATATGAACTAGCACTTTTCTAGGATTGCCTTAAATGACCACAGACTCAATGCTTAATACACCGGAAATGTATTCGTTCACTGTTTGGAGGCCAGAGGTCCAAAGTCAGGGTGTTATTAGGTCCATACTCCTCCCAAAGTCTTAGGAGAGAATCCTTCCTTTGCTCATTCAGCTTCTGGTGGCTCCAGAACTCTATTGGCTTACAGCTAAATCTCTCGAGTCTCTGTCCATCTTCACATGGCCTTCTCCTCCGTATCTGTGTCTTCTTCTCTGTCTCCTGTAAAGACATTTGCCTTTGGATATGGAAACCATCCAGATGATCAGGATGATCTCAGCTCATCTTCAGCTGGGACTTCCCTGGCAATTCAGTGATTAAGAACCCACCTTCCAATGCAGGGGATGTGAGTTCATCCCTGGTCTAGGAACTAAGATCCCACATGACTCAGAGCAACAAAGCCCTCTTGCAGCAATTAGAAGACTCAGCATAGTCATGCAGACCCACACACACACAAAAGTGTTTACCTATTTGCTCAGCAAAGACCCTTTTCCAAATAAGGTCACATTCACAGGTACTAGAGTTTAGGATGCAGACATATGTTAGGGAAAAGTCACCACTCAACACACTAAAACTAGTTAACTAATAGGTACCAAAATTATTGTCTACCATGGTATTACAGTGTCATTCGAGGACCACAGTTTAAAGTTGTATCAATATTAAGTATAATGAATTATTTTACTGTGAAATGCTAAAAATAAGTGTCATTAAACCTGGATTCATGAGGAATAACTGTTGTAAGGAAACGAAGTTCAAAGGCCCAAGCCTTTATTTCATGTTTGAGTCACAGGAATATTTGAAGGCCGAGCATAGATTCCCCATTGTTAAATTAATATATAAACACATCCCACATCCACATGTATGGATTTCTGATACTGTGATCCAATACTGAATGTCTACAAGGCAGCAAGCTCTGAGTCATGAGCTCCTATGGAGCTTACAGTCTAGGTTAGGGGACACATTTGAATCTCATTTCCTCTGGCACCATGTCTGATGCATATCTGAGGCTTAATACAGAGTTGTTGAATAAATAGATGAGTAAAAATAAATCACTATCATCAGCTAAGCAATTATCACCACAGCGAAAAACATTGCCATAATAAGAAGATAGGATTTACTATTGCAAAACAGATTAACACCCTGACTCATTCAGTATTTTCCTAAGTGAAGGAAAAAATCCCTAAAAAGAAATCTTTGATTTAAAAAAGAACATAATGAGCTCACCTATCTCATCTTTTCAAAAAAAAACCATTATGTAACTATTTACACAAATACAGATCCTGCTGGGAACAATCCATAACTGAAGTCATAGTTAAAATGAGTAAAATATCTTACCCAAGTATCTTGGTTGATAGTTTTAACTATTAATTTCATTATACTGATGCATCACTTCCATTTTTTTT
>SJYC01032927.1:0-29684 GCA_006408675.1 Madoqua kirkii | reverse complement strand
GGCGGCTCCTAACTCGTCGCGGAAGGTGCCGGGAAGCCCTGCGGCGAGAGGAGGCAGCGGAGTGTGGAAGGAGGGGCCGAGGGGGAGCGGAGGGAGAGACGGGTGTCGGGAGAGAGAGGTCGGGGCAGGGCCGGGTGGCCGCCTGCGCGCCCAGCGCCCTCCGCCACCGCTTCCCGGCCGGAGGCGCTGCCCCCGAGGCGCGAGGGCGGCCGCGTAGGTGACGGGGGTGGCAGCCGGGAAGCGGCTGCCCCTGGTGGCGGGCACGAGGAGGAAAAGCGAGGAGTTTGGAAAGAAGGACCCCCTGCCCGCAGGGAAGCCTAGAGTCCAGGCAAACCCACGAGAAAGGTGGCACCGCTACTTTACCCAACAGTCAGCTACAGTGCCCACACTGAACCGCGGCTCTCAGACCCTGGGCTAGGCACTGGGATTCCCTCTGTCCCTCCCACTCCCAGACTTCCAGGCCTTTGTGCATCAGGTGTGCAAAACGCTACAGTAAAGATCTCCATAACTGAAGGGAGTGGGGAAGAAAAGCGAAATGGAAAGACCAGAAGTGGGTAGGTAGTGAGTTTCCTGTCACCAAGAATGATTCAACCAAGCGCTGTGGTCATGCTTGTCAGGAAGGCATGATTCTTTTCAGTCTTGAAATTCAATGGCGTATGACGTAGTAAATTTTAAAAAATCCGTCCTTGACCAGTATTCCAACCTCAAAGTAATAAGCACTTTTTTGTTCTCCACTCAGTGTTCACTCACTGATTTGTTTATTAATACATTTTTTGTTGAGACCCTACAGAGTGACGCACAACATGCTAAGTGCAGTTACTGTGTTCCTTGAACTTGAAGCTATGACAAGCAAGTATTCATCTAATTACCAATTGTGATGAGTATATGAAGGACACCAACAGAACTCTTGGACTGGGTGAATGGCTCATTTTCAAAGGTCTCTAGAAATGAACTTGCCTAACACCCTCACAGGATAAGGCATCAGAGCCACAGAGACAACTTAGCCCAGAGACCAGCAGGTGAAGATGAAGGTGAAGGTGAAGTCGCTCAGTCGTGTCCGACTCTTTGCGACCCCGTGGACTGTAACCTACTAGACTTCTCAGTCCATGGGATTCTCCAGGCAAGAATACTGGAGTGGATTGCCATTTCCTTCTCCAGTGGATCTTCCTGACCCAGGAATCGAACCGGGTCTTGGAGGCAGACGCTTTAACCTCTGAGCCACCAGGGGGGCCCTAGAGACCAGTAGAGCCAGGAGCAATGCCTCCCTGCTCCCCCACCCAGCCTCCTACTTGGCCAACTCCTGGAGCTTTGTAAATAGAACTTTCCCCAGAGAGGAATATCCTCCCGGCACCAGTGCCACTTTAATGGAGACAAACATTTTCATTGGATGAAAACAAGAATTAGAGTAGAGATACTGACTTCCCCAAATTGTTGCAAAATAAAACAACAGAATCCTAAATTTTTTGATATGAACTAGCACTTTTCTAGGATTGCCTTAAATGACCACAGACTCAATGCTTAATACACCGGAAATGTATTCGTTCACTGTTTGGAGGCCAGAGGTCCAAAGTCAGGGTGTTATTAGGTCCATACTCCTCCCAAAGTCTTAGGAGAGAATCCTTCCTTTGCTCATTCAGCTTCTGGTGGCTCCAGAACTCTATTGGCTTACAGCTAAATCTCTCGAGTCTCTGTCCATCTTCACATGGCCTTCTCCTCCGTATCTGTGTCTTCTTCTCTGTCTCCTGTAAAGACATTTGCCTTTGGATATGGAAACCATCCAGATGATCAGGATGATCTCAGCTCATCTTCAGCTGGGACTTCCCTGGCAATTCAGTGATTAAGAACCCACCTTCCAATGCAGGGGATGTGAGTTCATCCCTGGTCTAGGAACTAAGATCCCCATGACTCAGAGCAACAAAGCCCTCTTGCAGCAATTAGAAGACTCAGCATAGTCATGCAGACCCACACACACACAAAAGTGTTTACCTATTTGCTCAGCAAAGACCCTTTTCCAAATAAGGTCACATTCACAGGTACTAGAGTTTAGGATGCAGACATATGTTAGGGAAAAGTCACCACTCAACACACTAAAACTAGTTAACTAATAGGTACCAAAATTATTGTCTACCATGGTATTACAGTGTCATTCGAGGACCACAGTTTAAAGTTGTATCAATATTAAGTATAATGAATTATTTTACTGTGAAATGCTAAAAATAAGTGTCATTAAACCTGGATTCATGAGGAATAACTGTTGTAAGGAAACGAAGTTCAAAGGCCCAAGCCTTTATTTCATGTTTGAGTCACAGGAATATTTGAAGGCCGAGCATAGATTCCCCATTGTTAAATTAATATATAAACACATCCCACATCCACATGTATGGATTTCTGATACTGTGATCCAATACTGAATGTCTACAAGGCAGCAAGCTCTGAGTCATGAGCTCCTATGGAGCTTACAGTCTAGGTTAGGGGACACATTTGAATCTCATTTCCTCTGGCACCATGTCTGATGCATATCTGAGGCTTAATACAGAGTTGTTGAATAAATAGATGAGTAAAAATAAATCACTATCATCAGCTAAGCAATTATCACCACAGCGAAAAACATTGCCATAATAAGAAGATAGGATTTACTATTGCAAAACAGATTAACACCCTGACTCATTCAGTATTTTCCTAAGTGAAGGAAAAAATCCCTAAAAAGAAATCTTTGATTTAAAAAAGAACATAATGAGCTCACCTATCTCATCTTTTCAAAAAAAAACCATTATGTAACTATTTACACAAATACAGATCCTGCTGGGAACAATCCATAACTGAAGTCATAGTTAAAATGAGTAAAATATCTTACCCAAGTATCTTGGTTGATAGTTTTAACTATTAATTTCATTATACTGATGCATCACTTCCATTTTTTTTCTTTTTTGATAATATACATGTTTCAATGCCATTCTCCCAAATCATCACACCTTCACCCTCTCCCACAGAGTCCAAAAGACTGTTCTATACATCTGTGTCTCTTTTGCTGTCACTTCTTGAAACTCTTTACAAACAATGATTTCAATGATGCCACTCTCTCCTGATTGACCTCATCCCTCTTTAGGTTTCCTTCTTATCCTTCTATTCTTACAATTATAAACCATCAATCAGTGTATTAATATCTGCCAAACTGAGTCTCATTCATCGATTTATGTGGATCACAAGCCCATATCTGAACCAGTCATAGTGGCCAATGGCTTGGAATATGACGACCAGCAGGTGTGAGTCACCTGTGCACTTCTGGAAAACAGGGAATGGGAAAAGAATCCTATAACCAAATAACTTAGGGTGTTCATGCTATTCCATACTGAATGTTCTTCCACCATTCTACGTCACCTTTCCCTCAACCATTACCTACTGTCATCATCTGCTGGTTGAGATCTTTACCATACACCAAGATCAACCGATCAATACACCAACTTAATTGACCCATCTTGAGTCAGTTAACTGACCCCCAATTTGGAACTCATCTATTTCTGGCACATGATCATTTGGAAATTTATTTTGTCCCTTTTATAATGAAGCACTCTCTGATTTATCTAGCGGTTAGTTGTATATGTATCTATATAAAATACCCTTAGAGCCAAATTTGTGTCTTACAAATATTTGATTCTGTTTTTAATTGGCCATGTGTTTATCACATTATCTTGGATGTAGAAATTACTCAATTAATATGCATTAAACTGAAGAATAAGAAGCGAATCTTGTAGTTTTCTATTTGCATAACTTAAAGAGCAAAAACAAAAAAAATGCTTGTTTATGAATTAGTACTTCACAATGATATTTACCTATTGCACTGTTTAAAATTCATATACCAAAGAGAATTTTATTCTTATTTTCCATGGCATATATATTATAGGAGTTAAATACATAACACAATCTCAGTAGATTTTAAATTATAGAGGCACAGAAAAAAATATGAGAAATATACCAAAATATTTCCAGTAACTATCTCTATATTATCTAATTTAGGAGATTGTTTTGTTGGCTATTTGTCCCTTTCTAAGGAGTACATCAAGGCTGTATATTGTCACCCTGCTTATTTGACTTATATGCAGAGTACATCATGAGAAACGCTGGGCTGGAAGAAACACAAGCTGGAATCAAGATTGCTGGGAGAAATGTCAATAACCTCAGATATGCAGATGACACCACCCTTATGGCTGAAAGTGAAGAGGAGCTAAAGGGCCTCTTGATGAAAGTGAAAGTGGAGAGTGAAAAAGTTGGCTTAAAGCTCAACATTCAGAAAATGAAGATCATGGCATCTGGTCCCATCACTTCATGGGAAATAGATGGGGAACCAGTGGAAACAGTGTCAGACTTTATTTTGGGGGGCTCCAAAATCACTGCAGATGGTGACTGCAGCCATGAAATTAAAAGATGCTTACTCCTTGGAAGGAAAGTTATGACCAATCTAGACAGCATATTCAAAAGCAGAGACTTTACTTTGCTGACTAAGGTCTGTCTAGTCAAGGCTATGGTTTTTCCAGTAGTCATGTGTGGATGTGAGTGTTGAACTGTGAAGAAAGCTGAGCGCAAAAGAATTGATGCTTTTGAACTGTGGTGTTGGAGAAGACTCTTGAGAGTGCCATGGACTGCAAGGAGATCCAACCAGTCCATTCTGAAGGAGATCAGTCCTGGGTGTTCTTTGGAAGGAATGATACTAAAGCTGAAACTCCAGTACTTTGGCCAGCTCATGAGAAGAGTTGACTCATTTGAAAAGACTCTGATGCTGGGAGGGATTGGGGGCAGGAGGAAAAGGAGACGACAGAGGATGAGGTGACTGGATGGCATCGGACTCGATGGGCATGAGTTTGAGTGAACTCTGGGAGTTAGTGATGGACAGAGAGGCCTGGCGTGCTGCAATTCATGGGGTCACAAAGAGTCAGACATGACTGAGTGACTGAACTGAACTGAAGTCATCTAAAATGATCATATGTTGCTTTCATACAGGAAAAAGTTATTAGAAAATATCTATGTAAGATCATCCATTCTTTGAAATCTATTCCTGGAAACTAGTCATTCAGATACTCCTTAAAGCCTGGGGCAACTCAGGTACTGTCAGGTGCTGTTCATTGGCCAGCAAGTCCTACCTGTGACTCATCTAAATGAGCTCCTAATCTATTGGAACATCTTTTTTTCTCTGTTTCTCTTTAGAATGCTGTCAACATAAATAAGGGAAAATTGCATTACTCCTGACTACCTAAAAGGTATATAATACCAATGGAAGTCATAGCAGCTATTTAGTATTATTATTTTTTTTTACACAATTTTGAAAGGGAACTTTCCACTTACAGTTATTACACAATATTGGCTATAGTCTCCATGCTATATAATACATTATTGAGCCTATCTAAACACCCAGTAGTTTCACAGCAGCCATTTTTGTTTGTTTGTTTTCTGGCATGCCATGTGGCATGAAGGATCTTAGTGCAGCGGAAGCCTGGTATCCTAATCCCTGGACCAGCAAGGAATTTCCTCCCAGTGGCTTTTGAACTGTGACCAAGAATCTAATTCTAGTTGAAACATAAGTCAGTCAGATTATTTGCTTACAATTTACTACCAAGAATAAAACTTCTTTCATTCTAATCTTAAAATTTGTAGCAGAACCTGGACTAAAATATGACTTTTCCTCAAGGAATTTATCTTTTATTACATTACTTCAGTATTTCATGCTATAGCTTCATATTTATTAGCTATTTACCTCTTTACCAAAAGTGAGCATCAAGGTGTAAGAGAAATTACAAAGTTCTTCAAATTTAATGCTTAATCCAAAGTAATTATTATTTCCTTCTTTTTTAATTTTTTTGTTTTTATTTTGTTATTTTTATTTGTTATTATTATTTTTTTAATTTTACAATATTATATTGGTTTTGTCACACATCAACATGAATCTACCATGGGTGTACACATGTTCCCAATCCCAAACTCCCCTCCTACCTCCCCCCAACACCATCCCTCTGGGTCATCCCAGTGCACCAGCCCCAAACATCCTGCACCCTGCATCGAACCTAGACAGGTGATTCATTTCTTATATGATATTATACATGTTTCAATGCCTTATGACCCAGCAATCCCACTGCTTGGCATACACACCAAGGAAACCAGAATTGAAAGAGACACATGTACCCCAAGGTTCATCACAGCACTGTATATAATACCCAGGACATGGAAGCAACCTAGATGTCCATCAGCAGATGAATGGATAAGAAAGCTGTGGTTCATATACACAATGAAGTATTACTCAGCCATTAAAAAGAATACATTTGAATCAGTTCTAATGAGGTGGATGAAACTGGAGCCGATTATACAGAGTGAAGTAAGCCAGGAAGAAAAACACCAATACAGTATACTGGTGCATATATATGGAATTTAGAAAGATGGTAATGATAACCCTGTATGTGAGACAGCAAAAGAGACACAGAGGTATAGAACAGTCTTTTGGACTCTGTGGGAGAGGGAGAGGGTGGGATGATTTGGGAGAATGGCACTGAAACATGTATAATATCAAAGTAAATATTATTTCTTTGATCTGAAAGACTACAAGTAAATTAAGAGAATAAATGTCTGGAAATTACTGCCAGAGAGTTGCCTGAAAATGCTGCTGTAAGTGAACTAGAATCATTTCAGAATCATGTAGCCGAATGAAACTGTCATAGAAATGCTTTTCAGATTCAAGTTCCTACGGGCCTTAAGTGGTCAGAATCTCTGATGATCCTGACAGTCGGTACAAGCATGTGTGCTCAGCCGCTCAGTCGTGTCCAGCTCTTTGCTGCCCTGTGAACTGCAGCGCACCAGGCTCCTCTGTCCATGGGATGTTTTCCAGGCAAGAATACTGGGGTGGGTTGCCACTTCCTCCTCCAGGGGAATCTTCCTGACCCACGATCAAACCCACATTCCCCTGTGTTCATTGGCATCCAGGTGTTTTAACACTGAGCCACCTGGGAAGCCTGGTGATTGGTACACACGTGCTATGATTTTCACATAGCACAAAGCACTTTGTTCTCTGCATGGGGGTAATGGGATTTGAGAGCAAAAAGCACCAGGGACTGTTTGCTGGCCTATAAACCAAGTCTCATAGTTAAACTGATGCAAAATTTACAATGAAAAGACTAAGTGTTGTGGGAGGTTTTGTCTTTTTTTTTTTTTTCAGAGGCCTTGTTCTAACACTAAACTATTAGGCTGTAAATGACGAAGTATCCTGTTCACTATTTTAGTTACTTTCCTTAGTCATACCAACATGGCATTAAGGAAACCTTTATTAGCATCGTTCTACCAGATTAATCGGACCAGATTAATAGGGCTTTCCGGGTAGCTCAGTGGTAAAGAAGTCAATGCAGGTGACACAGAGGACATGGGTTTAATCCCTGGGTCAGGAAGATACCCCTGGAGGAGGAAATGGCAACCCACTCCAGTATTCTCACCTGAAAAACCCGTGGACAGAGGAGCCTAGCAAGCTGCAGACCATAGCGTACAAAGAGTGAGACACATCTGAGCACAGGGCACGCACAGACGCCAAACTGGTACCCGATACAGACAGATTATAGAGGACATGCACTAATTCATCAGCCACCTCCCCTTCTCCTCTTCTTCTTGTCAGAGCCTCCTTTTGGCAGAGGAACTGCTCCTCCATGGCTCCAGGCACGTGGATCCTGTCGGGGCTGCCAGTTACAGCAAACTGGCTTCCAAAGCTACAGAAGCATGTTGTCCAAGCTGGATCTATGGTAGAATCTTACACTCCTGGTGGTATAACTGGTCACTGAGGTAAGACCATGACTAGAGGAAGGCCAGTCAAGGTTGTCCTCCTGAGGCTTTGCCAGTAAAAGCCGAAACGTGTCCCTGGGGTGGGAGCTGAAGGGAAGATGAAGTGCTTTCTCCTCTCAGATATGACTGTGTGGTTGTGAGTTTCACTTGCCAGCAGCCAGACTCTCTACCACAGGAATAAGCACAGTCTGCAGTAGAAGACAGAAGCTGAGTTTTAAGCCATGTAAGCAGGTATTGAGAAAGTCTGTCAATTTCTTTTTATGCCAATGAGCTTAATTTTTTCAGTGAAAGCCTGTTTTACCAATTGATAGAAACTAAACCTCGGTGAATGCCAAGTCCTATTTCTTTTGCTTAACTTCTAAGCAGGGAACAGCAGAGGAGAAGGGAAAGCAGGGCCCGGGATAAACGAAGGTACTGCTTCTTGTCATCTGTTGAACTTGGCATCTGACTCCGTCTTGTCTGTTTTTCAGGTGCTGATCCGCATGGGAGAGGATCACGCCAAAGGTCACTTCAGGATTAATGACTCTCCTTACTGGCCCCTGAAGCTTTTCTGCAGGACACTGAGGGGTTCACCAACACCTCTCTGGGCTATAGGCACCTTGATGAGGCTTTCCAGGGCCCAGAAGCATGTGTGTGCTACTCTCAGGAATTGTCCTACTGGTCCCATACTTAAGGGAGTCAAGTTGGAACTGTACAAGGCTGCTGTAGGTTTGACTTCTTCATCACACAGCATTCCTATGTACTGTCCCATGCTGCCTCGAGTTGCCAATAGCTCTAGGGCCTTCTCTCCATCCTGATCTCTACCTAGGTGTCAAAGGACAGGGGCTATTCCTACTCTGTGATTCTCTCAACTCTTGGAGTTCCCCTAGATTCATTAGGAGTGCCTGCTACCGCTCCCCCATAGGGTTCAGACCTCTGATACAAACTTCACAGGATACTTCAAAATTTTTGTTTCAACTATAGGTTGGCTATACTTGATAGGATGAAAAATATTCAATTAAAATACCAATAAACACACATCGTCACTGTGTGCTGCTTAGCGATGGAATCACCTATGGGTGCAGGGCCTCCGTGGTACACCAGCTTAGCTTTCCTTGCTTACCTCTTGGTATTCTTCTTCCCTCCCTAACTTGGGAATCAAGATTGCCAGGAGAAATATCAACAACTTCAGATATGCAGTTGACACCACCCTTATGGCAGAAAGAGAAGAACTAAAGAGACTCTTGATGAAAGTGAAAGTGAAGAGTGGAAAAGTTGGCTTAAAGCTCAACATTCAGAAAACAGAGATCATGGCATCCAGTCCCATCACTTCATGGCAAATAGATGGGGAAACAGTGGAAACAGTGCCTGACTTTATTTGGGGGGGGGGCTCCAAAATCACTGCAGATGGTGACTGCAGCCATGAAATTAAAAGACGCTTATTCCTTGGAAGGAAAGTTATGACCAACCTAGACAGCGTATTAAAAAGGAGAGATGTTACTTTGCCAACAAAAGTCCATCTAGTAGTCAAGGCTATGGTTTTCCCAGTAGTTGTGTATGGATGTGAGAGTTGGACTATAAAAAAATCTGAGCACCAAAGAATTGATGCTTTTGAACTGTGGTGTTGGAGAAGACTCGTGAAAGTCCTTTGGACTGCAAGGAGATCCAACCAGTCCATTCTAAAGCAGATCAGTCCTGGGTATTCATTGGGAGGACTGATGCTGAAGCTGAAACTCCAATACTCTGGCCACCTGATGCAAAGAATTGACTCATTTGAAACGACCCTGAGGCTCGGAAAGATTGAGGGCAGGAGGAGAAGGGGACAACAGAGGATGAGATGGTTGAATGGCATCACTCAATGGATATGAGTCTGGGTAAACTCCGGCAGTTGGTGATGGACAGAGAAGCCTGGCATGCTGCAGTTCGTGGGGTTGCAAAGAGTTGGACACGACTGAGCAACTGATCTGAACTGAACTTGGGAAAGCTTTCCTAGTGCTCAGAACTTGAATTGGCTCCTGGTCTCTGTTTCTGAGACTCAAACACAGTCTGCTATAACATCTCCTTCTGTGGCAATGGACATAACAATGTCCATGAATGAAAGAGGGTTAAGGGGTAAATACTGGGGAGAAAACATAGCAGGTAATATATCAAATGATTCCTCCACAGAGGCCACATGAGGGAAAAGTGAGTCTTGATGGTACCTACCTTCTGGTCCTAGGCTCTGGGTGCCTGCCTGAATGCCTACTTTCATCTTCCGGAAGCCTCCCTGATCAATTTTCTAAGTCTGGCGCTACCTTGGGATCTTTCCTTAAGTCCCTCTTTTTACTTGCTCTAATTCAGTTGTAATTAGCTAACCCAACATAATTGCCAGAAGGAGGGATTTTTATTTCATGGAATCAGGTAAAATTGAACGGTCAAGTAACAGGAAGAGCAGACCTGTTGCTAGTCTTCAAGAACCCTAAAACCATCAGTAACTTCTCAGTCTCCTCTCTGCTTCCCAGCACGGGTGGGTTTCATTCCCTCTTACCAGCTGAATCTCTCCGCAAGGTAGAAAACAGAGTTACTGACATAACCAGGCTTTTCATCAATCAGTCTTTACCACCAGATAAGGGAGAAAATATACCAAGGTTTAAAGTTTCTACATTAATTTGTTTCAGTAGTAGAAATATAAAGAAAAAGAAAATCCTTGAGTTTACCAATTTTTGTTTCATGCTATGTAAACAATAGATTGTGTCTGGATTTTAGCTGTGTAAAAAAAAAAAATTCCTCTCTATGACAAAGCTATTTGACCTTTCTAAAACTCCATTTTCAAAGTATATAAAGGAAAGAATTAATTTTAAAAGATTGTTTTGTGTCTTTCTTGTGTTGAAAAGAAAGTAATGAGTATAAAAACAAAACCTATGGCTAATTCATGCTGATGTTTGACAGAAAACAACAAAATTCTGTAAAACAATTATCCTTCAATTAAAAATAAATAAAATAAAGTAAAGTAAAAATCCTATTAAAGAAAAAAGAATGATTTTAAAAGATGAAAACAACAACCAAAAAAACCCAAACACTTCAGTGCCTTCGCAGTCCAAATTAAATGTGATAAAACACAGCAGAGAAGGATATCTCATTCTCAACATAGAATAATTTTAAAGTCAAGGAGACTGAACTGTAATAAATATATATCCTATTTCCTCTACCAAGAACAGGGCACTTCAGAGATTTTGTTTCAGTTATAAATTGACTGTTCTTGACATTATGAAACACATTTCATTTGAAACACCAGTAAACACAAATGTCTAATAACAGTTATGTGTTGCTTAGCAATGGAGTCATCTCTAAATGAGCCTCTGTAATTATTTATAATAAAAAAAGACTTTGAATAGTTCAAATCAGATGTTTCTGGATCTGTGAATTTAGAAGTTCTAGGTCACTCTCACCAAAACTCCACAAATGATGGAAGAGTCTTTTCAACTTCTTGCTAAAACTTCCAGATGCACCTGTATCTTTTCCTCTAGCCCTTCCTCAAACAGATCTCCGATGACATGCAATCCTGAAAGATGCAGAAAATAACCGCTTCAATTTTTGTAGTTCCTTCTGTTTTCCCCCAATACTATTTCCCTCTTCACCAGGAGTGAGACCATCAGTTATACAAACAACTGAACCCCAGTAACTTGAGTGCCTGCCATGTCAACGTTCACATTGGTAAGATTCTTGTGGTAAAATGAGTTACAGCTGAATTCCCTGAGTGTTTCAAAGTCAAATACTCCTCTAGATCAACGGTTCCCACACTCTGGATATCAAAAACAACATTTCAAAAATGTGTGGTGAACCAGCATATGTTTGCAAACTTTTTCTTTGCCAAGTAAAGATTTAGGGAAAATAATGTACTCTCTTAGCCACATCCCTTCACAAAATAGAGGACAGTTTAAGGCCAATGGAGTAGACAGACCATTGTCTCAACTTTTTTTTTTTTAAAGGCGTGATCATCATTTCCAAGTAGCAAGAGTAGACAACGATATACTGATTGTTTCCATCATAATTCTGACAGAGCACAGATGGCACTTTCTATGGGTGAAACTAAAAATATTTCGGTGAAGAGAGGTGCAGGCAAATTTTTAAAAATCCAACAAAAAAAAAATGTTGAGTTACCCAGAGACTAGCCACAGCAGGAAGCCATTACTTCCTCGGGGCCTGAAGAGATAAGGAAAGGGAACAGTGTCTCCAGAGCTAAATGAGAGCTGGAGATGACAGGAACTGCACTGACGAGAAATGCAGCCACTGCTAGAACTATGATGAGGAAGGGAAAGAACGGGGCATACAGTACCCTATCCATCTCCTCCATCCTGCATGAACCCATCTGCAAGTCAGAGGGCATGGGACCCTGCATATTGCAATTCAGAGTCAGCCTCAGAAAGAACAGAATAGGTCAAAGGGGTGGGAAATGGATCCACTAGAACATCATGATATTCTCTGGTGAGAGAGATTGAGACCAGACAGAGGAAGGAGTACACACGTGAATTTTTTTTAATTTCAATTTCAGGAAAATTACAAGAGAAATTTTATTTTAAGATATAATATTGTTTGTAATTATATGCTTGATACATTTGTCAATTAGTGGCTCCATGGTCGATGGTGCAGCATCAAGTGGTGCTCAAATGGGCAACTTGTTCCAGTGCTTAATTTTTATCACATTCATTATTAAAAACTCAGCCTCACAAAGCTATAAAATAGTAGCAACACTTTTATTTAGTTTGGACCATTTTAAATGAATTGAGGAATGCCAAAATATAGCCTTCATGCCTCATGTCTGCCCTAGAGCTTCCCAAATTATGCTGCATATCATTATCACTTGGGATCTTAAAAAAATGAAATACCAATGCCTTGCTCACACCCCAGATATTCTGATTTAACACTGTAGGGTGAAACTTGGAATGGGACTTTTTAGATAAATATTCTCTTTTGGTTTTAGATTTAAAGAAAAGTTATAAAGATAGTAGAGCTCCAATATACCTCATACCCACACTTCCCTATTGACATCTTACATTAGTATAATGCACTTGTCACAGTGAATGAGTGAATATTGATACACAATTTTTAACTAACGTCCAGATTTCATTCAGGTTTCATTAGTGTTTAATTCATGTTCTTTCTTGTTCCAGGATTCCATCTGGGGTTTGATGTTACAGTTAGTCACCATGTCTCTGTTAGCTCCTCTTGGCTGAAAAACTTCTCAAAGTTTTCTTGGTTTTGGTGTCTTTGACAGTAATGAGGAATATTTGTCAGATATTTTGTATAATATCTCTAAATTCAGATCTAATATTTTTCTCATGCTTAGACCATGATTATAGGTTATGTGGGGAGGAAGATCCCAAGTAAAAGGCTATTCTCATCACATCATACCAAGAGTATCTACTATCAACATGACTTATCACCATCCTGAGCACCTGGCTGGTCAGATTTCTCCACTATAGAGTTTCCCTTTCGCTCCTTTCCATACTGTATTCTTAGGGAGAAAGTCAACATACACAACCCACACTTTGAGAATTAGAGAACTTTAGAATGGATACATGTATATGGATGGCTGTGTCCCTTTGCTGTCCACCTGAAACTGTCAGAACATTGTTAATCAGCTATGCTCCAATGCAAAGTAAGAAGTTTAAAAAAAAAAAAAAAACTAGAGATTTGTTCTATCACCTTAAGAGCAGAGGATCTATGCGAATTATTTGGAATTCTGCATGAAAGACTTGTCTATTCTCTCACAGTTATTTACTTAATCATTTATTTATATTGGCACAGGCTCATGGATATTTACTTCATATTCTAGATTATAATCCCAATACCATTTTATTTATTTTGTTGCTCAAATTGTTCCCACTTTGGCCATTAGGAATTCCTCCATTGGCTCTTGTCCCCCTTGATAAGTCCCATTACTATGGGTATTCTTTTTTTAGCACTTCTATACTTTATAGCACTGTAAGATGCTCCCAGTTCATCTTGTAAATTTCCTTATAATCAACCATTTCTCCAAGGATTCCTGGTTCTTTTTACTGGAAAATTAGTCTTAGAATCAATTGTATAGATGATAGATGTGACTTTACTTCTAGGCCATTTCAGCTGACAAAAAAATAAAATAAACATGTGTGTCTGTGTGTATATCCCCATATGTATATGTAAACATCTCTGTGTTAAGGTAAGCATGAGTTAATTCATACTTAAATCTCCAAATCTAATCCATATCCATAGGGATGATTCCTGCCTCCTCCCCTTCCTTGCCTATAAATTCTCACTCCAACAGTAAGAAACCTGGCTCCTACTACTGACATCCAGTTACTTAATTTTTTAATTCCCTTATACAACTACAGTAGTTTCAGAATTGTCAACCCATTCACCCAGGGAAGACTTTATCAACTAGAGTACAGTGTTTATGCACAACTCCTTTTTTTTTTAACTCCTTTCTTTTCCAAAGTTATTTAGGTAAGCCAATTTTTCCCTAACCCTTACCCTGAGGTTTTATTCATACACTTATAGCATATGTTATTTTTCCATGATCTGTATTCCACCTAAGATTCTCCAAACTTGTGAATTTTTTTAATCCACATACATTAAGGCTTACTCTTTGTGCTATAGAGTTCTATGTGTTTTGACAAACGCATAGTGTCAGGAAACACAATTACAGTATCACACAGAATGATTTCGCCACCATTATTCTCTGTACTTCACCTATTCAAATTTCCTTCCTCCCAAAACTCCAGTAATGACTGATCTGTGTATTGTTTATTAGTTCTGCCCTTCCAGAATGCAAATAAAGTCCTGGAGTATATAGCCCTTTCAGACTGGCTTCTTTCACTTAGAAACATGCAGTTAATTTTCATCCATATCTTGTATGACTTGACAGCTCATTCTTTTTTATTGCCAAGTAGTACTTCATTGTACGTTCGTACACAGTTTACCATTCACCTGTTGGAGGACATCTTGGTTATTTGCAGGATTTGTTGATTATGAGTAAAACTGCTATACAATTTCACATGCAGCTTTCTGTGAGGGAATGAATTTTCCTTCTTTACGGTGGACCATTTTTAAAGTCTTTATTTAATTTGTTGCTATACTGCTTCTGTTTTATGTTTTGATTATTTGGGCTCAAGGAATATGAGATCCTAGCTCTCTGACTAGGGATCACACCCACACCCTCTTCACTGGAATGTGAAGTCTTAACCACTGGACTGCCAGAGAAGTCCATGGACTTGAATTTTCAAATTAATTAGGCAAATCCCTAGAAATCCATTTCTGTATCATATGGTAACATTATGTTTAGGTGTGTAAGAAACACCCCAATACATCCTATAGCTTATGTTTCAAATTTTGAATTCTTCAGACAACTTAGCTACATTTTTCAGTTTTGCACAACCCCTTCCAGAAAGAGGACATTGTGAGAACACAGCTATTCTCTTTGGGAAATGTACTGTATTCTTGGATTGCAATTCATTTGCCATCTATTCCCTGCCTTACCCCTCCCCCTCCATTTATCCTATCTCCTAAAATACAATGTTTCACTATCACAAACATTTAATAGCTTTCATTTTCCCACTGGTACCAGAGGACATCAGGTGTGTTTTGACATAGCAAAGGAAACTATCTTTTTGAACTATCTATGAAAGGCAACTACTCAATGCACGTTGGTTTCCCTTTTAAACTATAGAATCACTTAGTGTTTCTCTGTCACACACTCACAGGTGACCATTTAACCTTGAGACCTATGTGAATGAGTCAAGTGATTTTCTAAGGATGCTGAATTGGGAAGAAAACGGTACATTGATTCCTGACTGTAAGTTTATTGTATCAAAATAAAGATATGAATCTTTTAAGAAGGCACTCTTCTGTGCCTGACAACATAGGACACAAGCTATTCTTTGATGAGCTTTTAGAGAAATCCTTGATTTATTTATCTTTAATAGTAAAATATTAAAATCAAATGTATACCTGCACATCTTGGGTATTTAAGGAAATGATCAATGTTATTGCAAGTAACTGGCTGCCATTTTTAAGAATCTACACTAAACCCCAAATCAGAGAACCACAGGATTAGGAAAGAAAAGCACAGGGACCAAACAATTGCTTTTCCTCCTTCTATTTATATAATAAATGCATTTATTGTTGCCATGGCAAAGGAGCCAGTCTGTTTCCCATTCCTCTGTTTTTTCCCTTTATTATACCCAACACAAGATAATGTCATATTTCACCATCTTCTTTTTTGGATCATTATGTTTACCCATCTGTTCTACACTTACTACTCTCCCCAGGTTTTTTAATAGTTAATACTTAGCGAAGAAGTAATTTCAGATGAAGGAAATGGTTTCAGTAGAGTTAGAGGAATCCGGAATCAAAGACTGATGGAAAGGAGATATGGGGAGATACTCAACAGTTTGTTTATCAGGAGAGCAACCCAAATCTTGAAAAGCCCCTCAGATTCAAAAGGGAAAACTTTAAAAATGCCCTTTAAAGCAAATTCCACCTTGTTGATATTGCTTCCCAGGTGGCACAGTGGTAAACAATCTGCCTGCCAATGCAGGAGATGCAAGAGATGCAGGTTCAATTCCTTGGTCAGGAAGAGCTCCTGGAGCAGGAAATTGCAACCCACTCCAGTATTCTTGCCTGGAAAATTCCAGGGACAAAGGAGTCTGGTGCACTACCTACCATCCAGGGAGTCTCAAAGAGTCAGACCTGACTCATGTGTGCACATACACACCACCTTATTGAAAAGAGAAATCAACTTTGTCAGGGTCTGTTAGGGCTTTTTAAACATAGTTATTTTCTTTTGTCATTATTAGGCTGAGATCATCAAAGCATTAAAAGAATCAATAATACCACTACGTTAAAATAATCACACCATACATGGAGTATTCTGCCCAGTGCATGATGCCACACACCTTGTCACAGAGAATAACACACTCTCTGTGACAGTTAACGTGTTTTCAAAAGAGTAATGTGCTTTCAAAAGATGGCAACCAAAGCCTACAATCACATTCATTCCCCCATTCATTAATTAATTTTATATATTAAAAATATTTATTAATAGCATTTATGTGCTGAGCACTGATCTAACTTAAAATTTTAAAATATATATATTGAGAAAGACATTATCCCTTCTCTCAAAAAGTTTCCCCATTCCATTCCTGTCATACAAAACATAGTTAAATAAACAGGGTGTTTTTAGTTTAGAAAAGAGAAGACTGAGCTTGAAGAACTATCCCTGAAAAGATAACAAATTTAGGAAAATGCCACAATCTGTAGAAAACAATCAGTACTGATGAGAGAAGTGGTTTCATCATGTTTATATGCCCTAAAGCTTAAGTGTGTAAATAATCAGCTCAAATGTCCTTTCTTGTTCATTGCATTCTTCCAGTCTTGAGAGCAATGGGACAAGGTAGCCTGCCATTCCTTTCATAAATGCTGCAGTTACAAACCAATATTCTCGTTCAAACAATCCTACAGGACAAAGGTACTTTGAGATAGCTCAGGACAGGAAGAAGGGTCCCAGGTTTCACAATCTGAGAAGAGTCCAGTCAAAGAACAATTTGGATTCTGCCTTCAAATATTTGAACAGCTGTCATGTGGAATAGAAAAGACTGAATTTATATAAAATTACAAAAACAAAATTGAGACTAATGAGTGGTTACTATAAAGAATAAACTTTCAGAGGGATAGTGTAAACAAAAACTTTAGGGCAATAGTTTTCAAATTTTAATGTGCAGATGAATCACCAGGGGATCCTGTTAAACGTAGATTCTGATTCAGGCCTGGTGTGGGACCCAAGATTCTTCATTTCTAACTAGATTCCAAGTTGTTCTGATGCTCCTGGTCCTAAGACCACATCTCATGTATCACTGCTCTAGAGTTCTCTGTTAGTGGAGCTCATTAAAACAGACTGGGTTGCCAGACACTGAAACTATTTAAGGAGAAGTTGAATAACTATTTGTAGAGAATACAACAGAAGAGATTGCTGTACCACATGCAAGAATGACCTAGGAATTTCCTTTCAAATCTAAATGGTTTGATTCAGGTTTTTTATAAAAGAATTAATTTTACATGTGATTTATTTCTTCTAAATATTAAAACACTGCACATAGATAATGAAGAAATTAAAATAATTCTTTTCCTCCCACTTCAGTAGATGTGGAAACAGAAGATTTTAGACATTAAAGACTTGCCTAAAATTCATTCTGTCATATAAAGAATTTATTGACCAGTTACCCATAGCCAAGTCTGGCACAGGGCTGGACAATCAGCAGTGAACAAAACAGACATGATTCCTGCCTTCTGAAGGTTATAGTCAAACTGGATAACACAAAACACACCCATGTGGTAAATCTCATTTTCTATTAGCCTATTGAGTTGTCAAAGACTCAAAGATCAGGAGAAACTGATGACAATGATAGTGAGATTGAAGAGGTAGGAGAAACAATCCATCATTTAAAGTGTCAAGTGGCAGAGAAGGCAATGGCAACCCACTCCAGCACTCTTGCCTGGAAAATCTCATGGGCAGAGGAGCCTGGTAGGCTGCAGTCCATGGGGTGGTGAAGAGTCAGGCATTACCGAGTGACTTCACTTTCCCTTTTCACTTTGATGCATTGAAGAAGGAAATGGCAACCCACTCCACTGTTCTTGCCTGGAGAATCCCAGGGACGGGGGAACCTTGGTGGGCTGCCGTCTATGGGGTCGCACAGAGTTGGACACGACTGAAGCGACTTAGCAGCAGTAGCAGCCAGAGAAGAAAGCACTGCTGATTTTTCCACGCACTCCTGACTGTATTAAGATGGACAGCTTGACCCTGAATCTTTGACGAGCCAACTTTTCACCCCACTCCAAGAAAGCACAATATTAGCAAGGATTTAATCACTCTGATGTCTACAAACAAAGTAGAAACTCTTGAAACCCCACTACTCACTTCCTCACCAGCTGACTTACCCTTTCTATCCCCAATGATGTAGGATGGAACAGAGGCTTCCCATTATACCCCTTTAGAATTCTTTATACAGCAGAAATAGGAAGATTGACACCTTGGGGGAAATCAATACCCAGCAAGACATCACAGGCTGTTATCACTTGCATTTCAGTTTTGGTGTAAAGCTAATCCAGAAATTTCTTTCTTCAACAATCTAGTCCATATTTCACCTCACTATTACTCTCTTTCAGCACCCTCAGTCATTTCCCGGATGATCTCCATCATACTTTATTTGTCTTTCTGGACTCAGTACTGCTGGGCCCATGTTGGATTAACGTCCTCTTATCTTTGTCTCATTCTTACCACAGGTTCTGATTCTTTGATCATTTCCCTGTATCATCTTGATTTTCTATCCTTCATCTCACCATTCTACCCCTTTAAGATTTAAGCTCACTCATTAACGAAAAGACTGAGATAAGCTGAAATATCATTATATATTCTCACGTCCCCTCATTATGTGACTGGGATTCCGGAGAAATAGACACAGAGATGGAGATTGATATGCAGGCGGTTTACTGGGGAGTGATCCACAGACCATCACCTGTAAAGGAAGGAGGGAAACAGGGGTAGACAGCTGGGAAAAAGAAACGCAATTCAGCTGCCACAGATGCCCGAGGCAACTTCATAAAAACTCGAAGCCGGGATGATCCACATGAGATGTCCCTAACAGAGGCAGGGGGAGGGGACTGCCCATGGTGATCAGTCATGGGCTGCGGGCTGCTCCGGGGTGGAGGCATAATCTTGGGTGAGCTGGCTTTCTCTCTACATCTAGTCTTAGGGTCGGTCTCAGCTGTCGGATGTCAACACTCCTGGAACCTGGAGAGATGCGAGTCTTGTTTATCAAGGCATAATCTGAGCGATGTACCACAGTGAGTGCCACAATCCACATCATGTGCTGCTTGAATCTATTTGCTTCATGTAATAAATTTACCTCACCTGGGAAGAGCCCTTCCAGGATTCTGGTTACTCATTTCTTTAGGAAAAACTTTCAAGATGAAGGGTGGTGGGACAAACTATAGCTCTAACCGCTACAGCTGGTCTCTGGACCACAGCTGATTCTTATCATTACCCTCCTCTATCATTCTCAATTCCTTTACTCAACTAGCATCTCTGCTAATCTATGTAGCTAAACTTATGGGTGACCCAGACTTGTATTCTTGATATGTATGAGCCCCTGGTTACAATGCCCTCCTTCTCAGGCCATGGATACTTTAGTTGACATTTACTGTGAACGTAGGCAGGAGAGCATCAGGAGACAACTCAGTGGATTATCTGGGTGCTGAATTTATTTTTCCCTATGCCCACCATTTCCAGGCATTAATCATCCCTACCAGGACAGTTGTTGTTGCTTGTTTCTGTTGGCTGTCTCCTGGTAGGAGGAACCTAAAGTAGCCAGAGCTAACTGAAGCATAACATTTAGTGAGATTTGCTGAAAAATTGTTCCACACACGACATACAGGAACTCTAGCCCTGTAAAAGCACAAATTTACCAAATCGATTACTGGGCGCGATAGGAAACTGGGAAATTTCTGCTTTTTCTCTTGCTTCTCATGTCTTCTACCATCTGGGGACACAGCACTATATAACAATTAGTACAGTGGTGTGGTGGTTGGTGGTGATTTAGTTATCAAGTCATGTCCGATTCTTGTGACCCCGTGGACTGTAGCCCACCAGATTCTTCTGTCCATGGGATTTCCCAGGCAAGAATAGTGAAGTGTGTTGCCATTTCCTTCTCCAGGAGATCTTCTGATCCAGGAATCAAACCCATGCCTCCTGAACTGCAGGCAGATTCTTTACCAACTGAGCCACTAGGGAAGTTATTAGTGCGGGGGGATATCAGTGACCACTGGAGGCTATCCAGGGTATATCCCAGAGGATAGCACTCCATCCTTGCAAAGCATCACCTCTAAGCTGTCACCACACCTGCCCCTTGAAAGACCACTGCATCACTTCATCAGGCCAGCAGCTTCTGAATGGCACAGAATCTGAAAGAACTAAGGGTCCCATGGTTACATGCCCACCTCCACATCTTCTTTACTGTAAAGTGCATCTATTAATCCAGTGTACCGTTTTATCAGCTGCTGTGTCAGGGTATGAAAAACTCTCTAAGCCCTCATAGAGTGCCTCACTATAGGCAGGAAAAACAGACCAATACCTGCCTATAGTGTGTTAACCAGTACCACTATATGGCAACTGCAGTAACTATGTAGTTGTTATACTTGAAAGAACTGCAATTTAATGAACTGACCTTCAAGTCTATGGTTGGTCTCACAGAGGTATGGCTGCACAGCACACTCTTTATGAAAAGCAGTGGTTAGGAAAGCCCTCAATTGAGTGTGGAGACAAAAATGAAAATACTAGAGGCATTTGAAGTTTCTGGTACATGTTGCTATGGAAAATATGAAAAACAACCCAAATCTTAGCCAGATCAATATAAATTCTCACACTGAAGGTCTACTTATTATAGTTGCTATTGCCCAATATAACAGTCTCAGTTTCAAGAAAAAAATTATATGACAAATAGCAAGACAAACGCAATCTAAAGAGAAAAAACAATTATCAGAACCAGACTCAGATATGACACAAATTTTAAAATTATTAGAGAAGAATTTATAACAACTATGAATAATATATTAAGGGCAATAAAGGAAAAAGAAAAGCAGAGGTCACTATTATAAACAGGGAGATGGAACCTCTAAGAATTTTTTTAAAGGCTAGAAACCAAAAACACTGTAATAAAAATGAAGAATGCTTTCAAAGAGCACATCACCAGACTTAGCCAGGCAAAGAATGCGCTTGAATACAGGTCAATAAAACTCCCTAAACCAAAATTCAAAGAGATTAAAAAACTGAAAAACTAGAATATTTGAGATCTTCTGTGGGACAGTTTCAAAAGGGTAATAATTGTGAAGCTGTAACAGTAGAGAAGAGAGAAATACTAGAACAGAAGACATTACTAAAGGGTAAACATTTTCCAAAAATAATGAAAGTCATCAGACCAAAACACAGGAAACTCAAGGAGAACATCAAAAAGAAAAGTTTTCAAAAAAAAAAAAATAGGCAGATCATATTCAAACTACAGACAAGTGAAGACAAAGACAAAATTTTTAAAAAGCCAAAAGAGAAAAAACAATCTACGTAGACAGGGAAACAAAAGTTAAGAATGACAAAGAACTTTTCACTAGAAGTCATGCAACAAGAGTGAAATGAAATATTTTAGTGTTGAAAATAAAAAACCAAAAGGCTAGAATTCTGTATCCAGTGGAATTATAGTTCAAAAGTGAAAGACAAATAAAGACCTCAAATGACCAAAACTGAATGAATTCATCTCCAATAAAATGGGAGATGCAAAATAATGTTGTAACAAGTTCTTTAAGGGAAAAGGAAAATGATATAGGTACCCCCATTCCATTTTACTATTCAACAGTAAAAAGGAATGAGCTATAAAGTCACAAAAATAACATAGATTAATTTTAAGTGTATATTGTTCAGTAAAAGGCAATCTGAAAATTTTATATACTATATTCTAATTATATGACATCTGGAAAAAGCAAAAGTGTGAAGATGGTTAAAAAGATCAGTGGCTCCTAGGATTCAGAGGCAAGGGGGGAGGAAATAAATAGGTGAAGCACAGGGACTTTTTTAGGACATTAAAATTATCCTTTACAATATTGTACTTGTGAATATCATTTGCGTTATAGATTTGTCAAAATCCAAAGAAATTTAAGCATGATAAATGAACCTTTGTATATGCAAATCTTAGAAAATCATTTAGGGAATCTCAGAAAGGAATTCAGAACAAAACTAATCTAACTATATTACAAACATATGAAACAATCTCACTGCAGGGAGTTAAGGAGAATGGTTCAGCCTTAAAGCATCTTTGCCTATGATACAAAAGGAGGCTTGTATACAAAAGGCTTAATACAAGAGGCAAAAGAAATTGAGCATAAACATTATGCTCTACCTGATGAAGTTGTATTCTGGGGGAAGAGTTTAACCATTCTGAAACTTCTCTATATGCTTGCGTTATACGTTAGTTGCTCAGTTGTGTCCGACTCTTTGTGACCCCATGGACTGTAGCACACCAGGCTCCTCCATACATGGGATTTTCTAGGCAAGAATACTGGAATGGGTTGCCATTTCCTTCTCCAGTGGATCTTCCTGACCCAGGGATCAAATCTGGGTCTCCTGCATTGCAGGCAGACGCTTTACTATCTGAACCACCAGAGAAGTCCACTCTACCTGCATACTGAAACTAAAGAATTAAGTAAATATACGCAGATGGTGAGAGCCAGGCTTCTCGATGTCTGAGTAGGAAGTAACAGACAATAAAGGGAAGAAGATTAGGATGATCCATGTGGTAATGGATCAGAGCTGGAGACATTATCAGGAACTCATGTTTAGCTTAATACACATATAGGTGGATACAAACAGAAATATTTATAGATATAAGTATACTGGACTGATGCTGAAGTTCCAATACTTTGGCCATCTGATATGAAGAGCCAACTCATTAGAGAAGACTCTGATGCTGCAAAAGACTGACGGGAAGAGGAGAAGGGGGAGACAGAGGAAGAGATGGTCAGACGGCATCACTGACTCAGGGGACATGAGTTTGAGCTAACTCTTGGAGATAGTGAAGGACAGGGAAGCCTGGCATGCTTCAGTTTATGGGATCACAGAGTTAGCTATGACTTAGCAACTGAACAACAACAAAAATACACGTGTTGGCACACACGCATATATTTCCTTGCTCTGTCAGCTGGAACGGCCTAGAAGCCATGACAACCCAGTAGCAATGGACACACCTGGCAACTAGATCTTGGTTTCTAATGCATGCATGCATGCCCAGTCGCTCAGACATGTCCGACTCTTTGTGACCCGATAGAGCTCACCAGGCTCCTCTGTCCAAGAGATTTCCCAGGCGAGAATCCTGGAGTGGGTTGACATTTCCTCCTCCAAGGGATCTTCCCAACCCAAGGATTGAAACTGTATCTCCTGCATTGGCAGGGGGATTCTTTACCACTGCACCACCTAAAAGGAACCAAGAATCCTTGGAGAAATAAATAGTTTCAGAGATGGAGTGGGAAATGTATAAGATAGACCAGAATATTTTATAGTGCCAGAAAGTAAACAAGTTCTAAAACAAATAAACCGCAAATCCCACAATGATAGAAGCAAGTCAAAGAGAACCAGGAGCCCAGAAGTCAATGAATAAAAGCTCCCAGTGGCCAAAAATGGAAAGCTTTAAGCAACAAAATAAGTAAAGTAGTATTGGATTATAGATCAGAACACAAAAATAAATATCCATGAGTCCATACTGATAAAAATAAATGATTGAACAAATAAATTAATGAGGGAGAAGAGACAAATCTACCCTGCAAAAGGACTCTAAAAATTTATGTAGAGATGGGGCATAATTCCCCACTTTTTAAGTGTAGGCTGCACATAGTAACTTCCTTCCAATGAGTACAGTATGGAAAGGGGGGAAAAGTAATTTTTCTATGGAGAAACCTAATAAACACTATCTCAGCCAAATGATCAGGGTCAGTATCCACACTGATTAGTCATGTGGAGGAAAATCACACTTCACCTTCATGATCTTCCCCCCAAAACACATACCTCCAGTGTAATCATGAGAAAAACATCACACAATCTCAACTGAGGGACATTCTACAAAATACTTATCCAGTACTTCTTATAACTGGAAGATCATCAAAAATAGTCTTAGAAACTATCACAGCTATGAGGTCTAAGAACATGTGACAATTAAATGTAATGTGGTATCCTGATGGTATTCTGTAACAGAAAAGGGACTTAGAAAAATATTAAGGAAATCTGAATAAAGTATGAACTTAATTATAATCATGTATCAACGTCAGTGCATCGATAGTGACAAAGGAACCATACTAATGTAAGATCTTAGTAATAAAGGAAATGGGGTACAAGGTATATGGCAACTCTCTGTACTATCTTTGTAATTTTTCTTTACACCTAAAACTGTCCTAAAACAAAATGTTTTTTAAAAAACTAAATTTCTTTCAGGAAGATAATTACCTTTTTAGTAAAAACAAACAAAAGCTATTTGCCATTATAATCATGGAATGATGGTCCCAGGGCATGATAGATAGAAATTTGGACAGGATAAACAGAGGACAAAATTTGGAGGGGTTGTGATATGCCAAGAACCAACTTGCAGAAGCAGAGTAAGGGCCCAGAGATGAGCAATAAAGAAAGTGGAAAGAAATCAGTGATATTGCAGGAGACTGGAAAATGAAGAGTGAAGTCAGTCCCCTATATATTTCCAGTGGTGAAAAATGGTTAAGTAGTTTAAAGACAAGGTACCTAAAATCTGATTATTTTCATTTTGTACCATTGTTATGTACAGTAACCTCCACCTCTGTGCTATCTCTTTCTCCGTTCAAATATCTCTCCTGGACAGCTGTCTTACATAAGTCGTATTTTTGAGAAATTAAGGAAAATGGAATGCTTTGAGGCACCTGTTGGATAGAAGATAGAAAACAACCACAAGAAGCAAAATGCAAATAAGAAAAAGAATTCCAGGAGCAGGAAATCAGAAATTAGAGCTATCTGTAAAGAGACACAAGCCCTCTGAGTGCCTTCAGAGATATGAATGGGGAGCAGGGAGATAACAGGTTTCCCTAAGTCTGGAGAACCTGAATGATGTGTATAGTATAATACTGTGAGGCTATTATGGAAAGAAACACATTCCTAATACAGTGTAAACTCAGAGACTTTTTTTTAGAAAACAGGAATCATGAAAGTATTCGTCACTTGGCAAATTTATGAGTGTGAAATATTAAGCTCCAGTTCACATCAACCACTTCAAACAAAAGGAAGTTGCAATTTATGTCTTACCATCTTAGTTACAACAATGATATGCCAGCACAGAAACTTCCTTTCAATTATGTGTTCCTGGCTTCCTGCCTTCTTAAAATAAATAAAACAGCTCTCCCACCTCCCAGAACAAAAACAACAGTGCCCTGTAACAGTTAAGCCAAAACCTCCTAAGCAGATGCAGTACTGCTTAGTCCAACTTCAAACTGTTGATGTTCATCTCCCTGGCTTACATAAGAGGAAATGTTTTCAAGATGCACTCTATTTTGTTATGGCAGAATCTAGATCTGTTAGCAGGGTTTTTCAGAGTTTCCTTGGAGAGCACATTAGATGAGAACATGGGGGAAACTTGGGTCAATTCAACTTCATGAAGCAATTATTCATTGATTATAACAGACAGTTTGATAAGGTATACAAAAGTCAGTAACACAGCCTTGTTTTCATGAACTTTTCAGTCTAATAGGCAAGGTAAGGCAAGCAAATAAATAGCCAACAAAAATATAAAGGAAGTCTGCAAGATGAGAGTTCTGGAGATTGGTTGCACAACAATATGAGTATACTTAACACTGCTGAACTGTACACTTAAAATGATAAAGATGGTAAATTTTATGTTACATGCTTTTTCTCACAATTAATAAAAAGAAAAATGAATGTGAGAAAAAGATAACTTATTGACCACTTCCTCACCTTGGGGAAATAGAGAGTGGAAGGTCAGTGTGGGTTTGGCTCCAGGCAAGATTGGATTTTGAAGTAATTAGAATAAAAGCAGACTCTTTACCATGAATAGGTTTTCCCTTGTGGCTCAGCAGTAAAGACCCCGCTTGCAATGCAGAAGATGGGAGTTCAGTCCCTGGGTTGGGAAGATCCCCTGGAGGAGAAAATGGCAATCCATTCCGTTATTCTTGTCTGGAAAATTCCATGGACAGAAGAGCCTGGTGAGCTACAGTCCATGGGGTCACAAGATTTGACTAAAGACACGATTTAGCAACTAAATCATCACTACTACCTATGAGCATCCACTTTAAGAAAAAAATGACACACAAACTAGTTCAAGTTCCACTAAGAAGAATCAATTATCAAATGCAAAAAGAACATGTAGAAATACCTAAAAACCAGAATTGGTGTGGAGGTACAGAGAAACAAGGTCAGAGATGGGCAGAGAACTGGCAGAGTCCAAGGAGAATTGGCAGAAAACAAGAGTGTACCAGAAACGAGAGAAAAAATGCTGGTGCAGTTGCTAACAAGTGCTTAGGGCAGGTCTAGCTCCCTTTCTAGGTTGTTAGGTAAGCAATTCAGAATGCGTCAAGAGGGAGTCTGGTAACTAGATAATAAAAACAAGTGCTGGAGAACAAATCCCAAAGATCAGCCAAAGAGGAAGGAGGAAGATCAGGAAAATCTTCCTGAAGAAAATGATCATTAAAGTGAGCTTTACAAGTGATCGGAGTTTGTCATATGGGTTGCAGGGATAGGAGGGTGGAGGGAGAGTGGGTGAATTCATATGAAAAAAAAAAAAAAGTAACAACTGAAACCAGGAAAGGCCAGGGATCATGGTAGCATACCTAGCAGATGAATGGATTTATCCAAATGTAGGAAAATAAAGAGAATGATGTGAGATGACCCTGGAAAGAAGACTAGGGCCACACACTCAGTCTTGCAAGTCAGAATGAATCATTAAACAAGATTAAACTAGCAGTAGTGTTTTTAAGGTAATGTAGGAAGAGACAACATAAAAAACTTATTTGAAGAATTTTGCAGTAACTCAGTTAAGGAGACTGTGCCTGACATAAAGTTCATCTTGATTATTGATGGTATTTCCATCTGCTAATCCCTAATACATAGTATGTAAATAATAAATATTGTTGAATGCATAAATAATGCAGAGTAAACTTTTTTTCTTCAGAATAAATTTAATCACAGCTTCACAGGTGGCACCGTGGTAAAGAATCCCCCTGCCAATGCAGGAGACACAACAGATGCTGGTTCAATCCTTGGGACAGAAAGATTCCCTGGAGTAGGAAATGGCAACCCACTCCAATACTCTTGCCTGGAAAATTCCATGAACAGAGGAGCCTGGTGGGTTACGGTCAGTAGGGTTGCAGAGTTGGACACAACTGAGACTGAGCACATCAGGGGCTCAGTACTAATTCAATGGCAAACACCGAATGAATGAAGTAAGAGTGCTTGGGCTAAAATAACGACAATGGTAATAGAAAGTGGGGAACAAACAGAAAAAATACTGACAAAATCAATATAACTTAATATTAGATTAGAAGTGGAGGAAAACTATATGATTTTGAAATTAGGAGTTTGGATGCTTTGAGAAGGAAGGAAGAAGATATTGTCTTCTACCTCCACCTATGAGTAGAAAAGATTTTACTGCCAGTCTTTCTTATTAGAGATAGAAACTATCGTTGAGCTTGGTAAACACCCACAGCACAGAAAGGAGCATAAAAGTAGATAATAATTGACATGAAATTGAATTTACACATTGTCTAGCTGGACTTTGTCAAGTGCCCATAAACAGGGTCTTATGTCTTCTACCTCCACCTATGAGTAGAAAAGATTTTACTGCCAGTCTTTCTTATTAGAGATAGAAACTATCGTTGAGCTTGGTAAACACCCACAGCACAGAAAGGAGCATAAAAGTAGATAATAATTGACATGAAATTGAATTTACACATTGTCTAGCTGGACTTTGTCAAGTGCCCATAAACAGTGGTCTTAGCTTCCCTAAGGACCTACCCTTTTAACCTAAAAGGATTCTAAACAGCCTGAATGCTTCAATGAACAGACAGTTTAGATCCCACTCCTTTTTTTCTCAACAGGAAATAGAAAAAAAAAACTAATTAAATAGAAATGTGGCCTTATAGCTCATCTCACAACTTTAGAAGCAACTCATTTTGCTCTACTCCTAAGAGATACCTTCTAAAAGGCAAAATACCAGTAAAAATTAAACTCAAAGTTCCCAGCTCACAACATTTCCATCTCTGTCCTGATGGATGGAAAAATAAGCAAGATGATCTACATACTCACTACTGTCATATCTGGCTATTTACTAAAAAGGCCGCTTGTTCTTTTTACCAGATTCCCCTAGGTAGTCAGTCAGAGAAGAAAGGAACGCTCTCCTGGCAGAGAAAATGTTAGAGAATGGGTCACATTGATAAATCTGACAACAGTTCTCTTTGAAATTTTAAACTAAAGGACAGGTAAAGGATGATATTTGGTTATCTTAATAGTCTATTATTTATTAATAACAAAAGTGAGTTGCTAAGTGAGATATTCACCAAGAAATTGCATCTCCTGCTTCAGAGTGACATGAGAATTTGAGGTTTTTCTGAACTTTAACAATCTAAGCACAAACAGACACAGGACTATTAGCAGGAAATGAGACCTCTTCTAAAGTCTTTATTCTCCTTGATAAATTCTGTGTTAATTGGAAATTAATTGCTTGTGCCATTTACCATAAAGAGATATTTCTTGGCTGCACCATGCTGGTATGTGGGATGGTATTAATAGTTCTCCAACCAGGGATCAAACTCACATACCCTGCATCGAAAGTGTGGAGTTTTAAGTGAACTGCCAGGGAAGTTCAGTTCAGTTCAGTCACTCAGTCGTGTCCGACTCTTTGCGACCCCATGAATTGCAGCACGCCAGGCCTCCCTGTCCATCACCAACTCCTGGAGTTCACTCAGACTCACATCCATCGAGTCAGTGATGCCATCCAGCCATCTCATCCTCTGTCATTCCCTTCTCCTCCTGCCCCCAATCCCTCCCAGCATCAGAGTCTTTTCCAATGAGTCAACTCTTCACATGAGGTGGCCAAAGTACTGGAGCTTCAGCTTTAGCATCATTCCTTCCAAAGAAATCCCAGGGCTGATCTCCTTCAGAATGGACTGGTTGGATCTCCTTGCAGTCCAAGGGACTCTCAAGAGTCTTCTCCAACACCACAGTTCAAAAGCATCCATTCTTCAGTGCTCAGCCTTCTTCACAGTCCAACTCTCACATTCATACATGACCACTGGAAAAACCATAGCCATGACTAAACAGA
>SJYC01032926.1:0-15139 GCA_006408675.1 Madoqua kirkii | reverse complement strand
CTTCAGCTTTAGCATCATTCCTTCCAAAGAAATCCCAGGGCTGATCTCCTTCAGAATGGACTGGTTGGATCTCCTTGCAGTCCAAGGGACTCTCAAGAGTCTTCTCCAACACCACAGTTCAAAAGCATCAGTTCTTCAGTGCTCAGCCTTCTTCACAGTCTAACTCTCACATCCATACATGACCACAGGGAAAATCATGGCCTTGACTAGACGGACCTTAGTCGGCAACCTGTTGGCAATTTATCTTTGGAAAAATATTTATTCGTGTCCTTTGATCATTTTCAATTAAATTATTTACATTGTATTCATTTATTTACTTTCTATTCTTTTCAAAAAATTTTTTCCATTGAAGTTATTACAGAATACTGAGCATGGTTCCTTGGGATATATGTGGTATGAATCTACTGGCTATCTCTTCTAAATATAGCAGAATGTACATGTCAGTTTGAAGCTCCTAGTCTATCCCTGCCCCTATCTCTTCTCCCCAGTAACCATAAGTTCATTTTCTAAGTTCATGAGTCTGTTTCTGTTCTGTAGATAAGGTCATTTCTTTCAAGATTTTTAAGATTTCACATATAAGTAATATAATGTGATATTTGTCTTTCTCTGTCTGACTTACCTGATTTAGTATGATTATCTCTGGAACCACCTATATTGATGTAAATGGCAGTATTCCATCCACTTTTTTAAATTTAATTTTTTTTAATTGAAGGAAGATTGCTTTACAGAATTTTGTTGTTTCCTGTCAAACCTTAGTATGAATCAGCCATAGGTATATATATATCCCCTCCCTTTGGAACCTCCCTCCCGTCTCTCTGCCCATCCCATCCCTCTAGGTTGATATAGAGACCCTGTTTGAGTTTCCTGAGCCATACAGAAAATTCCTGTGGGCTATCTATTTTACATATGGGATTGTAAGTTTCCATGTTACTCTTTCCATATATCTACCCCTCTCCTCCCTTCTCCCCATGCCAATAATTCTATACTATATGTCTGTATCTCCATTGCTGCCCTGTAAAAAAATTCTTCAGTAGCATTTTTCTAGATTCCACATGTATGCATTAAATATGGTATTTATCTTTTTCTTTCTGACTGACTTCACTATAGTAGGCTCTAGGTTCATCCACCTCTTTAGAACTGACTCAAATGTGTTCATTTTTATGGCTGAGCAATATTCGATTGGGTATATGTACCATAACTCTCACGTCCAATCATCTGTCAATGGACATCTAGGTCACTTCCATGTTCTAGCTAGTGTAAATAGTATTGCAATAAATAGTGGGATACATGTGTCTTTTTCAGTTTTGGTTTCCTCAGGGTATATGCCTAGGAGTGGAATTGCTGGGTCATGTGTTGGTTTTATTCTGAGTTTTTTTAAGGAATCTCATACCATCTTCCATAGTAGCTGTATCAGTTTACATTTCCACCAACAGTGTAAGAGCATTCCCTTTTCTTGCCACTCTCTCCAGCATTTATTGTTTGTAGACTTTTTGATGAGGGACGTTCTGAGCAGTGTGAGGTGATATCTCACTGAAGTTTTGATTTCCATTTCCCTAATAAAGAGCAATGTTGAGCATCTTTTCTATTTTTCCTAGCCCTGTGTATGTCTTCTCTGAGAAATGTCTGTTTAGGTATTTTTTCCCACTTTTTGATTGGGCTATATGTTTTTCTGGTATTGAGTGGTATGAGCTGCTTGTATATTTTGGAAATTAATCCTTTGTCAGTTTCTTCACTTGTCATTATTTTCTCCCATTCTGAGGGTTATTGTTTCACCTAGCTTATAGTTTCCTTTGCTGTGCAAAGGCTTTCAAGTTTAACCAGATCTCACTTGTTTACTTTTTTTTTTTATTTCCGTTACTGTAGGAGGTGGGTCATGGAGAATCTTGCTTCATTATGTCATCGACTGTTCTGTCTATGTTTTCCTCCAAGAGTTTTATAGTTTCTGGTCTTACATTTAGGTCTTTATTCCATTTTGAGTTTATCTTTGTGTATGCTGTTAGGAAGTGTTCTAATTTTATTCTTTACATGTAGCTGTCCAATTTTCCCAGCAGCATTTATTGAAGAGGCTGTCTTTGCCCTGTTGTATATTCTTGCCTCCTTTGTCAAAAATAAGATGCCCAATTGGTTTATTTCTGGGCTTTATATCCTGTTCCATTGGTCTATATATCTGTTTTATTGTCATTACCATACTTCCTTGATGTCTGTAGCTTTGTAGTATAATCTGAAGTCAGGAAGGTTGATTCTTCCAGCTCCATTCTTCTTTCTCAAGACTGCTTTGGCAGTTTTGGGTCTTTTGTGTTTCCATATGAATTATAAAATGTTTTATTCTAGATATGTGAAAAATGCTATTGGTAAATTCACAACGATCACATTGAATCTGTAGATTGTGTTGGTATTATAGTCATTTTCACAATATTGATTCTTCCTGCCCAGAAACATGGAATATCTCATTTGTTTATGTAGTCTTTGATGTCTTTCTTTAATGTCTTATGATTTTTCATGTATAGTTCTTTTGTCTCCTCACATAAGTTTATTCCTAGATATTTAATTATTTTTATTGCAATGCAAATGAGATTGATTCCTTAATTTCTCTTTTTAAGTTTCCATTGCAAGTGATTTCTGTATATTGATTTTGTATCCTGAAACTTTGCTAAATTTACTGATTTGCTCTAGTAATACTCATAATATCTTTGGGGTTTTCTATGTACAGTATCCTGTCATCTGCAAATAGTGAGAGCATTACTTCTTTTCCAATCTGAAATCTTTTTATTTATTTTTTTACTCTGATTGCTGAACTATGTTTACTTCCAGAACTATGTTGAATAATATTGGTGAAAGTGGACACCCTTGTCTTGACCGTAATCTTAGGGGAAATGCTTTCAGTTTTTCACCATTGAGAATAATGTTTACTTTAGGCTTATCACATATGCCCTTTACTATGTTGAGGTAGTTTCATTCTATACACATTATTTAAAGAGTTTTAATCATAAATGGGTGCTGATTAAAAGACTTTCTATCAAAGGCTTTTTCTGCATCTATTGAGTTTATCATATGGCTTTTATCTTTCAATTTGTCAATAAGGTATATCACATTGATTAATTTGCATATGTTGAAGAATCCTTGCATCTCTGGAATAAACCCAACTTAATAATGGTGTATGAGTTTTTTGATGTTCTGCTGAATTCTGATTGCTAAAATTGTGTTGAGGATTTTTGCATCTATGCTCATCAGAGATATTAGCCTGTAGTTTTGTGTGTGTGTGTGTTGTCTTTGTCTGATTTTGGTATCAAGGTGATGGTGGCCTTGTAGAAAATATTTGGAAATTTTCCTTCTTCTTCATATTTTTGAAAGAGATTTAGAATGATAGGCATTAACTCTTCTCTAATTATTTGATAGAATTCTCCTGTTCAGTCATCTGGTCCTGGGCTTTTGTTTTGTTTTGTTCTGTTTTTGCGGTTTTTGATCACAGTTTCAAGTTCAGTGCTTGTAATTGAGTTGTTCATATTTTCTAATTCTTCCTAGTTTAGTTTTGGAAGATTGAACTTTTCTAAGAATCTGTCTATTTCTTACAGGTTATCTATTTTATTGCCATATAGTTGTTCAAAATCTTCTCTTATAATCCTTGGTATTCCTGCATTGCCTGATGTAACCTCTCCTTTTTCATTTCTAATTTTGATGATTTGACTCTTCTTTTTTTTTTTTTCTTGATGAGTCTGGCTAAAGGTTTGTCAATTTTTTCTTCTTAAGGAACCAGCATTTAGTTTTATTAATCTTTACTATTGTTTCTTTCACTTTTGTTAAATTTAATTCCGCTTGGATCTTTATGATTTCTTTCCTTCTACTAATTTTGGGGATTTTTTGTTCTTGTTTTTCCAGTTGTTTTAGGTGTAAAGTTAGGCTGTCTGTTCAATGTTTCTCTTGCTTCTTGAGGTAGGATTGTATTACTATAAACTTCCCTCTTAGAACTTATTTTGCTACATCCCATAGGTTTTGAATTGTCATGTTTTCACTGTCATTCATTTGTAGAATTTTTTTTATTTCCCATTTGATTTTTTTCAATAACCTATTGGTTATTCAAAAATGTGTTGTTTAATCTTCATGTGTTTGGTTTCTTTACAGTTTTTTTTCTTGTAATTTATGTCTAATCTCATAGCATTGTGATTGCAGAAGATGCTTGATACGATTTCAATTTTCTTAAGTTTAGTGAGGCTTGATTTGTGACTCAAGACATGGTCTATCCTGGAGAATGTTTTATGTGTACTTGAGAAGAAGGTGTATTCTTCTGCATTTGGATGGAATGTCCTGAAGATATCAATGAGTTGCATCTCATCTAATGTATCATTTAAGATTTGGTTTCCTTATTAATTTTCTGTTTTGGTGATCTGTCTATTGGTGTGAGTGGGGTGTTAAAGCTTCCTACTATTATTGTTACTGTCAGTTTCTTATTTTGTCTGTTACTGTTAGTCTTAGGTATTGAGGTGCTCCTATGTTGGGTGCATAGATATTTAAAGTTGTTATGTCTTCCTCTTGGATTGATCCCTTGATCATTATGTACTGTGCTTCCTTATCTCTTGTAACCTTTATTTTAAGGTCTCCTTTGTTTGATATGAGAATTTCTACCTGTTGGGTAGGAGTCCTGTGGTGAATAGCTGGAGTCATTTTCTGCTGGTGAACCCAGTTGTGGCAGCTATTTACAGGAGACAAGGCTGGATCTGGTCCCACTAGCAGTTGTCTGGGCACTGGTCATCAACATACACTCTTGTGGCTACATTCCTGCCACAGGTGTGGACATAGCAGTGAAGTCCTCTGATGGGAGTCAAGCTAAAAAGGTGCACATGTATAGCTGGGGGAGCTAGTCCTGAATGTGTCCAACATTATTCTACCAACCTAAATTATTAGTATTTTTAATTATTTTTTAATTTTATTTTGCTTTACAATACTGTATTGGTTTTGCCATACATTGACATGAATCAGCCATAGGTATACATGAGTCCCCAATTCTGATGCATATTGAGGGCAGCACTTTCACAGCATCATCTTTCAGGATTTGAAACAGTTCAACTGGAATTCCATCACCTCCACTAACTTTGTTTGTAGTGATACTTTCTAAGGCCCACTTGACTTCCCATTCCAAGATGTCTGGCTCTAGATGAGTGATCACATTATCATGATTATCTGGGTCATGAAGATCTTTTTTGTATAGTTCTTCTGTGTATTCTTGCCACCTCTTCTTAATATCTTCTGCTTCTGTTAGATCCAGACCATTTCTGTCCTTTATCGAGCCCATCTTTGCATGAAATATTCCCTTGGTATCTCTGATTTTCTTGAAGAGATCTCTAGTCTTTCCCATTCTGTTGCTTTCCTCTATTTCTTTGCATTGATCGCTGAAGAAGGCTTTCTTATCTCTTCTTGCTATTCTTTGGAACTCTGCATTCAGATGCTTATATCTTTCCTTTTCTCCTTTGCTTTTCACATCTGAATAAGCAGCAGCAAATTCTGAAAGCCAGGCTGACCTCCCTACCAACAGTGAGACTTATTTGCAGTAAGGAAACAGAACATCACATATCCCTGTGTACAAATGCGTATTGCTCAGCCAACAGTTTTTATCTTGGAGTGGTAACTTTGTTTATCTGGTCTATCCAATTCCCTGTTTTCCAGTGTTTGATCTTTATTATTAAAAATTGATGGGCATCCAGATTCCTTAGCCTCCTCTACAAGTTCAGCCCCATACTTCAAGAACTTGATCAACTATTTACACTTCTGAAATCAACTGTATCATCACAGTCCTTTCTGATTCTTAGTTTAAGTCTGAGGAAACTCACTCAGGCAAGAGGCTGGAATGTACTTACACAAGTCATCCTAGAGTTTGTTGTTTTATTGCTGCTGTTGTTCAGTCGCTGTCATGTCTGACTCTTTGTGATCCCGTGGACTACAGCACAGCAGGCTCCTCTGTCCTCCATTATCTTCTGGAGTTTGCTCAAACTCATGTCCACTGAGTCAATGATGCTACCTAACCATCTCATCCTCTGCTGCCTCCTCCTCCTTCAATCTTTCCCAGCCTCGGAGTCTTTCCCAGTGAATCAGTTCTTCAGATCAGGTGGCCAAAGTGTTGGAGCTTCAGCTTTAGGATCAGTTCTTACAATGAATTTGCAGGATTGACTTCCTTTAGGATGGGCTGGTTTGATCTCTTTGCAGTCTTTTCTAGCACCCAAATTGGAAAGTCTCAGTTCTTTGGTGCTCAGCCTTCTTCTGTCCAACTCTCACCTCTGTAAATGACTACTGAAAAAAACCATAGCTTTGACTATACAGACCTTTGTTGTCAAAGTATCTCTACATCCAAGAGGGTACACACCTAAATACAAGCATTTCAACCTTGAAAGACTTAGCAGTTGGCTAGTAATAACTTTTTCCTTAGATCCAAGGATTTAAAATAAACAGGAGGGCCATTTTCTACAAAATGTTTAAGGGATAAAAGATTATTGTAGAATTATCTGGGATCTTGAAACTGTTCCTTGTTAAGAACCGCTATTTCCCTTTTCTCTTTCCTCTAAATACCATTCTGGCCACAGCCCATATTAAAACTACCAAGACTGAAAGTAGAAACATTGGGAAAACCCCATGGCACATTAGGGAAAACAGTCTCTCTACCAAGAAAACAGAAATTTAAGAAGCACAAGGGAATTTTTTCTCACAGAAGAAGCCTGGGATAGTCCTCATAGGAGAATTCATATTATTCCAAGAATAGGCCTCTGAATAAATTGTATGACCACTGATAAATTCTTAAGAATTTTTAAAGTAACATAAGAACTGTCAGAAAATGTGCCACGCTCTTATAAAATGCTTCTCTCAGTCCTCTAACTCACAAAATGTTGTCTATATTTCTCCTTAGGAGCACTGACTGCAGATATTTGTGATCTATTAAAGACTTGCTGGTGCCAGGCAATATGCTAACTATTTTAGAAATATAAAGTCTTTTAGCCCTTACAGCAAGTCCTATAAGTTGGTAGTGTTAATCTCATTTTAGATATAAAGAAACTGAAATGCAAAGAGAATAGAATTTCAGAAAGGTTGTATGGCTGAGGTGATAAAGGCAGGATTCAGATCTCTTATCCCAGAGCCCTAACTGCTTTCATTGCTAATGAAAATGGAGGATGAACCAAGCACAAGCTTGAACACCTCACTACCATTTGGACTCAAAAAGTTTTCTTCTTCGTGTCCCCTCTTACCCCTAAAACTGAACCTACCAATGATGGGGGCCAAGAGAGTCCCATACAGATTGAAATTTCAGAAAAACAGCTTGGATATGGGTGTTGATTAATTTGGTTAAAATAAATAATGGAGTGGAGGGCCAAGTTTAGTCTTCAGTTTTACTCATGATGCATAATCAGAGAGTAAAAAGTCTTCAGTACTACATCTGCTGGTCCATAAATGTAACCAGATTGATTTACCTAAATGTAGTTGAGTTTCCTCACTGTTGGATTCTGGTATAATAGAAACCTTACTGAGTTTTTCCTTAGTTTTTTATATGTATTTACCTAGAAATATATATGAAATATGTATATAAATATTAATATGTGGAGATAGGCAATAAATAGGCCATAGCACTTAGTGGTAGTTATCTGGGTGCATGTGTGTATGCTCAGTTGCACACTCATGTCTGACTCTTTGTGACCCCATGGACTGTGGAATTCTCCAGAGCAGAATACCAGAGTGGAGACCCTCTCCCTTCTCCAGAGGATCTTCCCAACCCAGGGATCTAACCCAAGTCTCCCGCATTGCAGGCAGATTCTTTACCAGCTGAGCCACAAGGGAAGCCCAAGAATACTGGTGTGGGTAGCCTATCCCTTCTCCAGCAGATCATCCTAACCCAGGAATCAAACTGGGGTTTCCTGCATTGCAGGTAGATTCTTTACCAACTGAGCTATAAGGAAAGCCCAAGACATTGACAAGCCGGTAGCTGTGGGATCAAATTGCCAACATCCACTGGATCATCAAAAAAGCAAGAGTGTTCCAGAAAAACATCTACTTATGTTTTATTGACTGTCCAAAGCCTTTGATGGTATGGATCACAACAAACTGTGGAAAATTCTTCAAGAGATGAGAATACCAGACCACCTTACCAGTCTGCTGAGAAATCTGTATGCGGGTCAAGAGGCAGACGTTAGGACCAGACATGGAATAACATACTGGTTCCAAACTGGGAAAGAGTACATCAAAGCTGTGTGTTGTCACCCTATTTATTTAACTCATATGCAGAGTACATCACGCGAAATGCTGGGCTGGATGAAGCACAAGCTGGAATCAAGATTGCCAGGAGAAATATCAATAAACTCAGCTATGCAGATGACACCACCCTTATGGCAGAAAGTGAAGAAGAACTAAAGAGCCTCTTGATGAAAGTGAAAGAGGAGAGTGAAAAAGTTGGCTGAAAACTCAACATTCAGAAAACTAAGATCATGGCATCCATCACTTCATGGCAAACAGATGGAGAAACAATGGAAACAGTGACAGACTTTTTTTTTTTTTTGGACTCCAAATCACTGCAGATGGTGACTGCAGCCATGAAATTAAAAGACACTTGCTCCTTGGAAGACAAGCTATGACCAACCTAGACAGTATATTAAAAAGCAGAGACATTACTTTGCTAAAAAAGGTTCGTCTAGTCAAAGTTATGGTTTTTCCAGTAGTCATGTATGAATGTGAGAGTTGGACCATAAGGAAAGCTGAGTGCCAAAGAACTGATGCTTTTAAACTATGGCGTTGGAGAAGACTCTTGAGAATCCCTTGGACTGCAAGGAGATAAAACCAGTCAATCCTAAAAGAAATCAGTCCTGAATGTTTATTGGAAGGACTGATGCTGAAGCTGAAATTCCAATACTTTGTCCACTTGATGCAAAGAACTGACTCATTGAAAAGACCCTGATGCTGGGAAAGATTGAAAGTGGGAGGAGAACGGAATGACAGAGGATGAGATGGTTGGATGGCATCACCTACTTGGTAGAAATTAGTTTGAACAAGCTCCAGGAGTTGGTGATGGACAGAGAAGCCTGGTGCGCTGCAGTTCACGAGGTCGCAAAGGTCAGACAGGACTGAACAACTGTACTGAACTGAACTGACTCCAGGGTCTGTAGCCTGCCATACTCCTCTGTCCATGGAATTTTCCAGGCAAGAATGCAGGAGTGGGTAGCCATTTCCTCCTCCAGGGGATCCTCCAAACCCAGGGATCCAACCCCAGTGTCCCCCAGCTCCTGCCTTGGCAAGTGTGTTCTTTATCACTGAGCTACCTGGAAAGCCTCTGTGAGTGTGAGTGTGTGTGTGTGTGTGTGTGTGTGTGTGTGTGTGTGTATAATCACCCATAACCCTCAGTTATGCACTATTCATTTACTACACCTTCAACAGCCAAAATCTAAGAGAAAAACAGGAAGTAGGCAAAATGTTCTCTTTGTACCCAAAATAGATTGAGTAAACATCATGTACTTTGAGCACTGCATTATCTCTGTACATGCCCACACTAAGAGCTTAAGAACTCTTATCCTTCTGGTTACTGCTTGTGATCCTCATATTTGGTAACCTGTTTGTTTGTTTTTCCAGTGCTCTTAAGAAGTGAATAGAAAGGGAAGATTATTAGAGACAATGGTCCTTGTCAGCAGCAAGAAATGGCAACTGGCAGGGAAATAGCTGAACTATAAAGAGTATATTCACATATATGTGCGTGTGTGTGTGCGTGTTAGACGCTCAGTTGTGTCCGACACTTTGCAACCCCATGGACTTTAGCCTGTCAGGCTTCTCTGTCCATGGGATTCTCCAGGCCAGAGTACTAAAATGGGTTGCCATTCCCTTCTCCATATTTGCATATAGTAGTTACTTAAAGCACTATTGCTGAAAGAATGGGTACATGAGCAAACTTTCCCAAATGATCAAATACACAATCATTTTAGAAGCACTTTAAGTGAAAACACCTGGGCCTTTTAGTTACCTGTGTGCAGAATATGACTCAAGAACTAGTATTACAGAAACCTATGGTTGCTGACTCAATGGACATGAATTGGAGCAAATTCAGGGAGACAGTTAAGAACAAGGAAGGCTAGCATGCTGCAGCCCATGGAGTCCTAAAGAGTCAGACACAACTTAGCGACTGAACAACGATAACAGTGGTTACCAGAGAGGGACGGAGGGGGAGGAATAAACTGGGAAATTGGGTTGACATGTACACACTACCGTGCGCTTCCCAGGTGGCACTAGTGGTAAAGAACCTGCCTGCCAGTGCAAGAAATGTAAGAGACCTGAGTTTGATCCCTGGATTGGGAAGATCCCCTGGAAAAGGAAATGGCCATCCACTCCAGTATTTTTGCCAGGAAAATCCCATGGACAGAAGACCTGGCAGGCTACAGTCCATGAGATCACCAAGAGTTGGACACAAATGAGTAACTTAGCATGCACACATACGTACTACTACACATAAAACTGGTAGCTAATGAGGACAGACTGTATAGCACAGGGAACTCCACTCAGTACTCTTCAATGACCTATACGGGAAAAAAATCTTAAACAAAGGGACATATGTATATATATATAACTCATTGACTTTGCTATACACTTGAAACTAATACAACATTGTAAATCAGCTATACTCCAATAAAAATTTTTTAAAAAGAATTAGTGTTGTATTAGCTTGAATAAGCTGTTCTATGCTTACTCCTTGGAAGAAAAGTTATGAGCAACCTAGATAGCATATTGAAAAGCAGAGACATTACTTTGCCAAAAAAGGTCCATCTAGTCAAGGCTATGGTATTTCCTGTGGTCATGTATGGATGTGAGAGTTGGACTGTGAAGAAGGCTGAGCACCGACGAATCGATGCTTTTAAACTGTAGTGTTGGAGAAGACTCTTGAGAGTCCCTTGGATTGCAAGGAGATCCAACCAGTCCATTCTGAAGGAGATCAGCCCTGGGATTTCTTTGGAGGGAATGATACTAAAGCTGAAACTCCAGTATTTTGGCCACCTCATGCAAAGAGTTGACTCATTGGAAAAGACTCTGATGCTGGGAGGGATTGGGGGCAGGAGGAGAAGGGGACGACTGAGGATGAGATGGCTGGATGGCATCACTGACTCGATGGATGTGAGTCTGAGTGAACTCCAGGAGTTGGTGATGGACAGGGAGGCCTGGCGTGCTGCAATTCATGGGGTCACAAAGAGTCGGACACGACTGAGCAACTGAACTGAACTGATGCAGTGATAGTTTGGAAGGAATGGAACTAACCTAAGCAACCTTTAATAAAGGGGTATGTGTGTGTCCCTCTGTCAGAGTGGGACAGTGATTACTGTAAGGAGTCAGAGACCTCCAAGTGGAGACAGCCGACGCTTAGGAACTGGAGCCTGTCGCTGGGGAGCCACATGGTTTGTAGGCAGCTCCATGGTCCTTTGTCAATAAGATCGTGTTTCTCCCTGTGGAGCTGGCTGTTGCTCCTGGTTCTGCTCCATGAGGCGGTAACTAGCCTCAGTGCTAGACCTTTCATGTCCTCTCCCTAGATTTTGGTTTTTATTCCATATCCCCAGAAGAGCAATCTAATTGGCCCAAATGAAATCAGATATTTACCATTATTCCAACCAGTTGTAGCCAAGTGTGATGAGGTCAAATGTTATCCCATAACTGCCAAAAGCAACTCTTAGCATTTATTCATTTAATCACTCATTTACCTGTCTACAGATAATATGTGGTCCATGACCACCTAGAGATCATATTTAGGAAGAGTCAATAGTCATATGCAATGTTTCACATGCAAAGAAATAGATTTCAAGAAAGTAGACCATGTTCATAGACAGATTGCTAAGTCCCTGAGAAAGTTAGAAGCCATATCTTATAAAGACTTATTCAAGACTTTGAAGCTGCTAGTGTAGAAAAAACATGCAGTCATTCACCAGGAAATAACATGAGTACCTACTTTATTTCCCACACCTTTCTAGATGCTGTGGTTATACTGGAGCACAAAGTGTTAGTCTCTCAGTTGTGTCTGACTCTTTGTGATCCCATGGACTATAGCCTGCCAGGCTCCTCAATCCGTGGGATTCTCCAAGCAAGAATACTGGAGTGGGTTGCCATTCCCTCCTCCAGGGATACTGGAGCACAAAAATGAGACCCAATTTCTCCCGTAGGAAACCTGCCTCAGGATAGAAACTTGATTGTTCTCTTCAAAGATTAAAGATTTGTCATGTATAAGAGATGTATTTATTCTATGCTGCTTTAGAAGTCAGAACTCATCAGGAAGTAAAAGCTGAAGAAACGAAGATAGAAGAATGAAATAACTGTTCAGTTCAGTTCAGTCACTCAGTCGTGTCTAACTCTTTGCGACCCCATGAATCGCAGCACACCAGGCCTCCTTGTCCATCACCAACTCCCGGAGTTCACTCAGACTCACGTCCATCCAGTCGGTGATGCCATTCAGCCATCTCATCCTCGGTTGTCCCCTTCTCCTCCTGCCCCTAATCCTTCCCAGCTTCAAAGTCTTTTTCAATGAGTCAACTCTTCGCATGAGGTGGCCAAAGTACTGGAGTTTCAGCTTTAGCATCAGTCCTTACAAAGAAATCCCAGGGCTGATCTCCTTCAGAATGGACTGGTTGGATCTCCTTGCAGTCCATGGGACTCTCAAGAGTCTTATCCAACACACAGTTCAAAAGCATCAATTCTTCAGCTCTCAGCCTTCTTCACAGTCCAACTCTCACATCCATACATGACCACAGGAAAAACCATTAGCGGAGGTCAAAAACTGAAATGAAAAATGCATGCGATTGCACCTCCCTCCCAAACTCTCACAAGTGGCAATAACTATCAGGAATACTGTCAGAGCGATTCTGGCAGAGGAGAAAAGCTGAAACAAGATGCTGGCTAAGGTCCTTTACAACTCTGAGATTCCAAAATAGAGCATCAGGGAGCAGAGTTCAAAATCATAATACCCACATCTGTACCTCCAGTTTTTCTCACAGAGAGGGCTTCCCAACAGGCTTAATTATGTTGTTTCCTATCTTCATTCCTCTCTGAGGTACTCTCTGTACAGACAGAATTACAAATATGCTCAGCGACCCACAGTGGCTCCAAAAGAACATTTTTATGAGTAATGTTGTAGGCTGACTGTACAAACTGGTAATAGAAGCACTATAGGATCCATTGTCACTAATCTGTTCTTTAGAAAACATGCAAAATGACGCAATTTCTAACCAGAAAGGGAAGTAGGCTCTGTGTGTGTGTGTGTGTGTGTGTGTGTGTGTGTGTGTGTGTGTGAGCCTGCAATGGCAATAAAGGATTTACGTAAGCAACCTCGGAGACCATCTACATCCCCCTAAGGTGCAGTGCTCTCCTGTGGCAAGTGGAGGCACTAAATCTGAGACTTTTACCTGCAGATTTCAGTTCCACCAGATGTAAGTCTGAGCCCTGGTTTCCTCATCTCTATTCCATGCCTATTCCCTCATTTGTAAAATGGATATAATCACAACACAGATTATTAAAAAAGATAATACACCTATGGCTGTTAGCCCAGTTCAGTGCCTGGCCCACAGTAAGCACTCAAAATACTCTAGTTACAAAATTTAGGCAACAGTGAACATGCGGTCAGTGTCCTTTCTATGTGCCAGGCAATGTACTAACTACTTTGCCTACATTTTCTCATTGCTTTTCTCTGTTTTGTAGATAAGAACTTTGAGAATTAGGAGTTAAGTAAATTGTTCAAAGTCAGATGGGGAATGACAAAACTGGAATCTCAACCCAAGGAGTTTTAAACCAAGAGTTTAAACTCAACAAACTACTAATTAGTAACTAGTATTCCAACTGATTCTGTATTCTAACTAACGAATACAGCTCCGCCTCAAGTGTATCCTGTCTGCCTGGCATCTTTACCATCAAGTTTGAGACTGAACTAGGACCTCATTGTTGTTTTAATTTGCATTCCCAAAATTGCTAACGAGTTTGACTACATTTCACAGTTTTTGTCTTTCTCTCATTGATTTGTAGAAATAGTGTGTATTCTGAATACCAGTCATGCAATTAATGGCCCGATACACACACACACACACACACACACGAATACATTTGAAAATATGTATGAATGATATGTATCAGTTCAGTTCAGTCGCTCATTCATGTCCGACTCTGAGACCTCACGACTGCAGAAAGTTATGACTAACCTAGACAGCATATTAAAAAGCAGAGACATTACTTTGCCAAAAATGGTCTGTCTACTCAAAGCTATGGTTTTTCCAGAGGTCATGTATGGATGTGAAAGCTGGACTATAAAGAAAGCAGAGTGCAGAAGAATTGATGCTTTTGAACTGTGGTGTTGGAAACGATTCTTGAGAGTCCCTTGAACTGCAAGGAGATCCAACCAGTCCATCCTAAAGGAGATCAGTCCTGAGTGTTCACTGGAAGGACTGACATTGAAGCTGAAACTCCAATACTTTGGCCACCTGATGTGAAGAAGTGACTCATTTGAAAAGACCCTGATGCTGGGAAAGATTGAAGGCAGGAGGAGAAGGGGACGACAGAGGATGACATGATTGGATGGCATCACCGATTCAATGGATGTGAGTTTGGGTAAACTCCGGGATTTGGTAATGGACAGGGAGGCCTGGCCTGGCATGTGTGTGTGTATATATGATAAAGTTACATATTAACATGCATGCACATTGTTCAATCCTGTCCAACTCTTGCAACCCCAAGGACGGTAGCCCACCAGGCTCCTTTGTCCATGGGATTTCCCAGGCAAGAATACCAAAATGATTTGTCATTTCCTCCTCCAGAGGATCTTCCTGACCCAGGGATCAAACCCGCATTCCTGCACCGGCAAGTGGATTCTTTACCAGTGAGCCACCTGGGAAGCCCCATACATATAACATACTGCATTACATACAACATTTGCCATAACAGTTTGTGTCAGTGTGATTTTATGAGACAAATAATATTGTATCAATTCTTTTATAAAGGAAACAAAAGTTGTAAGTAGTTGTTTAAAATATAGTTCCCATGTGTGTGTTTGTGTATAAAATTGCTATTGTAGATAATAATAATTTCAGCCCTTTTTCTAAGTTTTTGTTGCCATTGTACAAAAATACAATAGATTGTTAAATATTAATTTTTGCCAAACTTATCTAAA
>SJYC01032925.1:0-28807 GCA_006408675.1 Madoqua kirkii | reverse complement strand
CAACAAGTGTTCTTTGTGATTATCATTAAGATGAGGAGGAGGGGAATAGGAGATGGAGGACTTTCTTGGTGGTTCAGTGGTTAAGGATCCACCTTGCAATTCAGGGAACTTGAGTTTGATCCTTAGTCCAGGAACTAAGATTCCCACATGCCTCAGAGCAACTAAGCCCAAATGCTCCAGAGCTCATGTTCTGCAGCTTCTGAAACCCTAGATGTGTATAAGAGACAGTTTGTATTCTGTACAAATTATCATAAGTTCCTCATAATTATAATTTCATCTTTCCTTCTAATTCTTATATTTCTTTTTCTTGTTAGTATATTTTATTCTACTAGTTTTATTTGTAGAATTATTTTGAAAGATATATATCTGAAAGATAACTTGTCTACAGTTATTATACTTAATTATACAAATATACACTTATATTTGTCATGTTGTGCTTTACATCCTTAGTACTTAAATTTACCTTATAAGTAGAAATTTGTACCTTATTGTTTTGAACTTTATTTCCTTCTCTGTGCCTTAGTTTTCTCACTTGTAAAAATATCATGTTGGGATACAGTGTCTTCAAAAATCCTGCCTATTCTGACATACTAAGATCCTATGAAGCTATAACAACACTCTGTATCATGCATCCTCTGAAAACAGAGAGACTTTAAAAGAAGTCAGTATTAAACAAACATAAGTCTTTAAATCCCATGAAACAGATCTGGGCCTGGGACAAGCACCTTATTACAAAGTTCTACTTGTCTTCAACTGGCCCTGCAAACATGTTGCTTTTGTAGTGTGTGTTTCTTTTTTCTTAAGCCCTCTCTGAGGTTTGTCTCCTTCTTAGTCAGCTTGGGGCACTATAACAAAATAGCATCAAGTGCGTGGCTTTTAAACAATAAAAATTTATTTCTCACAGTTCTGAAGGCTGGAAGCATGGGATCAGGTGTCAGTAAAGTCAGGTTCTGGTAAGGGCCTTCTGGATGATAGACGACCAGCTTCTTCATGTATCCTTACATGGAAAACAGCAGAGACTCAAGCTCTCTCAGGACGCTTCAAAGGACACTAAGCCCATTCACTAAGGTTCTACTCTCATTATCTCAGCAAATACTGATTACCTACCTAAGCCTCCACTCCATGGTACCATCACATCAGGGGCATCATAGGAAACAAACCTGAGACAGGGCATAAGAAAAAAGAAACACCCACTGAAAAAGCAACATGTTTGCAGGGCCAGTTGAAGACTACTTAGTAGTTTCAGGGGCACCTAAACACTTACTCCATACCACTCTCTAGTTCAGATTCCTGGGTCCTTTTTCTTATCAATATGCTGCTGCTGCTGCTAAGTCTCTTCAGTCGTGTCCGACTCTGTGCGACACCACAGACAGAAGCCCACCAGGCTCCTCTGTCCCTAGGATTCTCCAGGCAGGAACACTGGACTGGGTTGCCGTTTCCTTCTCCATATCCAAATTGAGCTAATCCCTGTACCAATTAATTCATTGACTATACTTTTGTATATTGTATGAATGTTTTAGTCATACTAATAAATTAAATTTTTATTACTCACTATACAATGCAGAGCATTGTTTCCTGGGAAAAGAACCTCGTGTGTGTGCTCAGTCACTAAATCATGTCCAACTCTTCATGACTCTATGCACTGCAGCCCGCCAGGCTCCTCTGTCCACAGAATTTCCCAGGCAAGAATACTGGTGGTTCACCATTTCCTCTTCCAGGGAAGCTTCCCAACCCAGGGATCAAGTCCATGTCTCCTGCGTCTTTTACACTGGCAGGTGGATTCTTTACCACTGAACCACTTGGGTGGAGATCTCAGACATCACTGAATAGGTGTGAAAAATATCTGGGAATGGAAAGAGGTTAAAAACAAGTCTTACAAATCACACATGTGTAATGTCTTTTACCAAGATGAGGCCTTATCCTCTACATTATCTAAGTCAGGACCTAACCCCATGATGGCAGAGTATTCGTTTTTACTAAGTTTGTGCAGAACCTGTCATGAAAATAGTCAGTGACACTCTGGTCTAACCTACGAAAGTCCACGTCTTTTCTTTTTTATTATGTTAGCATAGGTTACACTGCCATCTTCACTTCCCAAAGTCAAACTCAACTCTACTCCCTCACTTTGCCTTTAAAACTGCTTTGCTGAAACCCTTCAGGGAGTTTGGGATTTTTCTGAGCAAAAATTACCCACTCTCTGTGCATGGCTCTGCAGTAAATCATTCTCTTTTGAAATAAAAACAACAACTCTACTACAACCTACTGTCTACCACAAGACTTCCAGATACTGGAAATAATTTCAAAGCCAGGAGTCAAAGGAAAATCTATCTGATCCAAAGCTAGTGTACTTGACAATTATTTAATTGCATACATTGCAAATTGATGGGGAAACAATGGAAACAGTGACAGACTTTATTTTGGGGGGCTGCAGATGGTGACAGCAGCCATGAAATTAAAAGATGCTTGCTCCTTGGAAGAAAAGCTAGGACTAACCTAGACAGCATGTTAAAAAGAAGAGACGTTACTTTACCAACAAAAGTCTGTCTGATCAAAGCTATGGTTTTTCCAGTAGTCATGTATGGATGTGAGAGCTGGACAACAAAGAAAGCTGAACACCGAAGAGTTGATGCTTTTTAACTGTGGTGTTGGAGAAGACTCTTGAGAGTTCCTTGGACTGCAAGGAGATAAAACCAGTCAATGCTAAAGGTAATGAATCCTGAATATTCATTGGAAGGACTGATGCTAAAGCTGAAACTCCAATACTTTGGCCACTTTATGCGAAGAACTGACTCATTGGAAAAGACCCTGATACTGGGAAAGACTGAAGGTGGGAGGAGAAGGGGACAACAGAGGATGTGAGTTTGAGTAAGCTCTAGCAGTTGCTGATGGACAGGTTAAGTCTGACGTGCTGCAGTCCATGGGGTCACAAAGAGTTGGACACAATTGAGTGACTGAACTGATACTTATACTGATACTTGGGAATAGCATTTTCCAAAGTGCATTCAGCAAACATCTAGCCCATGAAATATAAACAGACTTTGTGAAGTGCAGGTGAAAGATGTTATGGCCACATAAATTTAGGATCCACTATGCAAAGCAAAAACAAACAAGTTTATTTAGTCCAGAATATCTAAGAAATTGCCAAGCTCTTTTAAATATGCTCCATTTTTTCCCAAAGGACATCTGTGAAGCTTGGGTTAATCTATAGGAAAGAGTCACTCCCTCTTTATTTATTATAGGTGAAATGTACTTTCCAAATCTTGATGTTGGGCTTAGAGATATGATGCTTTGGTCAATGCAGTATTAAGGATATGACTAGAACAGAGACCTTAGATATTCTTGAACAGGTCAATTTCTCTCTTTCCCTTCTTTCTTTGCCTGAGGACCTGTCCTTGTTAGCCACTTCTCCAGTATGATGACAAATAGAGAAGATCCGAGTCAAACCAATCAGTAGCTTGGAATGAACTCCTGGTGACCAGAACTTTGAAATAGACCACCTACTGCAGTCTGATCCAGATCAGCAGTTGTTGAACTGCAGACCTTAAGCATGAAAATAAATGTGTGTGGAGGATAAGCCACTGAAATACTGTTGGCAGTTAACAAAAACTAACTGAACACCTCTCACTAAAGTAGTGTATTATGTAAAACAGTTTGAGAAAATGAGCTCTAACAGCCTTCAAATTCTCTTTCTCTACTGGGTTGCCATCATTCTCCAGTGTTTAAGAAAATTTGTGCAGCCTGTTAGATGCAAGATAATTTTACGGTTTTCATTGTGGTTCACATATATAAAAGATGCATGTGGGAAACTATAAAGTTCCTCACAACAAAGCTTGTGAATTAGGATGAACCTTATTTCCCAACCAAATAGGGGGATCTGAAGAGCTAATAATGGGCAGAGATGCCTGTGGGACTCAGATCTCCTTAGTCCTAGCCTTGGTGCTTTTCCACTCAACTTTGCTTCCCCTCTTCATTTTTATAAAAAGCCCTTTATGATCTTTTGTGTAATGTGTTCCAAATATTTATTTTCAGATATAGGTCCTGATTTGGAAATTCTGTAATTAAAGAATGACTTCAAAACAACCTGCAGTTGAATAATATAAATGTGGATTGCATGTTTTAAACATTACTAATACCAAAGAGCCGTCCATTTATTTAGTTGCATGAAAATAGTCATCCAATGTACTCTACCCAAAATGGTCCAAGTTACTCTAAAAGCTATTCTAAAGGGATAGAGAGCTGTGGGAAATGACTAAATAGCACTGAAAGCAGTACTCTACTCATCAAAGTTCAAAAATTAGTCAATCTGGGTGGTGGTAGAAAGAAGTAAACTAAAGGAACCAGAACATAGTCCTAAACAAGTTCCCAAACTTACGTGGACAAGTTATGTGCCCAAATGCTGAACCAATAACTGGCTGGGCATGTTTTTAAAATGTTGCTATTGAACTTGAGGGCAGGTAGTCTCCTGCAGGGCATTGCCCTCACCTGCTGTTGGCCAAGTGTTCCCAGGCGCTGCAAGCTGCTTTAGGATTGCAAGGCTCCTGACTCCTAATACCCTCCACAGAGATCCTAGGAAGGATTCCAGAAAGGCCTCAAGGTCCTACCCAACAAAAATATCTAATGTGGACACTGCCTTGTACTTCTTGCAGGAGTGGAAATAGCGCGGCATTTCTGAAGAACAATTTGGCAATTTCATTCATTCATCTCCTTATCATTCGACAAAGACTATTAAGCCCTGTCTCCATGCCAGCCACTATTCTAGGGGCTGAAGATACTGCAATGAACAAATCAGACAAAACTCTCTGCCCTGTTGGAGCTGACATTCTAGTGGCAGGGATGAGAGGGACACTGGGAAATGAGACACTTTGGGGGAGAAAAATAAATGAATTAAATTGCCATTAGTAAGTTGAAAGTGAGAAATTCTACAGAAAAAATAACAAGCATCATAGAGAAGGAATGAAAGTAGGTTATAGTTTTAAATAAGGAAGTCAGGGGAGATCTCAAGGATAAGGTAATGTTTATCCCAAAATCATGTTTAAACGGTTACCGTTACAAAAAGAAAGAAAGAAAGACCTAATGGAAACACAACAAGTGTTCTTTGTGATTATCATTAAGATGAGGAGGAGGGGAATAGGAGATGGAGGACTTTCTTGGTGGTTCAGTGGTTAAGGATCCACCTTGCAATTCAGGGAACTTGAGTTTGATCCTTAGTCCAAGAACTAAGATTCCCACATGCCTCAGAGCAACTAAGCCCAAATGCTCCAGAGCTCATGTTCTGCAGCTTCTGAAACCCTCAACAAAAGATCCCTCACTATGCAACACAGATCCTGCATGCTGCAACTGAGACCCAAAGCAGTCAAATAAATAGATAAATAAATGCTTTTTTTAAATGAAGGTGGGATTTGGAGTAAATTTTTGTGTGTGCTGTATTCTATATCTGTGTGCTTGTGTGTTTTTTCATTTGAATTTTTGAGAATGTCAGATAACTGTCTTTCTTAAAAGCCCTCCAAGACAATTCTGATGCACAGTTAGAGAGAAAACTGTTTCTTTCTCACATTACATTTTAGATTCTAGATAATTAGATTCTAGATAATTCTAAATAAAGATCTCAATAATTCTGAGCATACTGAATTCAATATTTTTAATTTAAATTTTATATACTTTATTTCCAATACTTCCATAAAATAGTGTCCTAAAGAGTCGTATAAATATCTCATAGTGCATTGTGACAAATAAATGAAATGAAGAGGTCGACAGCCTCCTCAATGAATGTTTAGTTGTTATTAGTGTATGACTCTTAATGGAGAATAAGCTATTCGACCCAGACTTTGAAAAAAGAATGGGATAAGGATGAGTATTAGTGAAAGTCGTCCAGTTGTGTCTGACTCTTTGTGACCCCATGGACTATAGAGTCCATGGAATTCTCCAGGCCAAAATACAGGAGTGGATAACCTTTCCCTTCTCCAGGGGATCTTCCCAACCTAGGGATCAAACCAAATAATGTGATTAAAGGTCAGATATTGGACTTTTAGGTGGGAGAAATGCCCGTCCAAAGACATGGACAATGAGCTGATCATGAGCAAAGGCAGCTCTTCCTTGCATTTTGTATAGAGTAAGAGGCTATTAGGCCACAAGTTTCTTCAAGTGCTGGGACTGCATCCACCTTGTCGACTCCTTTATCCTAGAACTTAGCACAGGACACGAAAAAGATGCAGATTATTTGTAGAGTATTCAAAGTATTTTGACCACAACTAAAAGGTGTCCAATTTAGTTGTGCCCTCAAATCATTCTATGACATCAGCCGTCATTTGAACAAGGTGCTAACCAGGGCCATGCTAAGAAAAGACATTAACCAAGACACACTCAAGCTATCAAAATAAAATGTATCATTCGTTGGATCTGTCTGAAATACAAACTCATTTATCTGACATGGTTAGGAAATTAGTAAATTCTTTAGAATTAAAATATTCCTTTAATGCTAAAATGTTTAAATTTTAACAAACTTATATGGAAATTATTAAATTTTTTTTACAAATACTGTGGCAATAGAACAAAATTGAGCTTTTCCTCTAATGAATCTGAGTCAGTAACAGATCACACACTGTGAGCAGCAAACGAAATACCCTTGGCTAACTTAAGCAAGAAAAGTACTTTATTGGAGTGTTTTAGGTTAGTACCCCACATTAAAGAAAAACTGGAAGACTAACCTTGAAGAGTTAGGGACTCTGCAGCTCAAAGGAAGCTGAGGTCCATGTGGAATGGAAGAATGGACCATCTATTCAGGGTAACACCACTGGATAAAACAGTTCTCCTAACTTTGAGTCACCCTGCTCAACCCTCAAATTCCTGCAAGAAGACAATTCAACTGACGTGGCTTAGAACATATGCTCAACCTTAATCAGGAGAGGAGAGGACACTTCAGTGATGATTTCACTGAAACTGAGTACAACTTGGGAATGGTAGATTTCCAAAGGAAAATCACAATAAAACTAGACAAGTAAACACACACAGGTCCAACACAAGAGTTAATGATCATTCTGTACATCCATTACAGTACCAGATTATAATCCAGTGATGTTCTTGAAACCTAGTCATCTATTCAAGACTACTTTCCCCCTTTACTTAATGATCCCAGACTTCGGTATTTCTGGGAGCTCTAATTTTTATCATTCTTTTATCTCTCTTTTTCTTTTGAAATGATCATTTGTTTCTTGCTACTTTCAGTCTGCCTGATTTGGGTACTTCCAATTTACCTCGCTTCCTACTTTGAATTTACTTGCCTCCTGTACCTGGCTGGGGACTAGGAAATGAAAGGACCAAGCCTGTGAGGTATGTGTTTAATGAGGCTGCAAGTTAGTACAGGTCTACGAGTAAAATACGGGTGAGAAACACAGACTTGGTGTCATCTGCATTTCTGCACCCCTGCTCAAACATTTATTTTGCTAATGGTTAGTTGTTTAGCTGATTTGATAATTACTAGATGAGGAATTCTCTGTAAATGGTATGCTGCCATTTTTTTAAAGGACACAGTGTTCTTTAATCTTTTATCATTTTTTATTTCATCTTCACAGTAACACTGAAAGAAAGGAAAGGGCAAATATTTTCTGAGTTTGACAACTATACAGATGGGAGCTGCAGAGAGTTTAAAGTACATGGATGGGAAACTGAGTGCTCAGCCACGAGTGTCCTGATTTCCCTTCTAGAACTTAGTTAATAGATTCAGTAAGTAAACACACACAGGTCCAACACAAGAGTTAATGATCATTCTGTACATCCATTACAGTACCAGATTATAATCCAGTGATGTTCTTGAAACCTAGTCATCTATTCAAGACTACTTTCCCCCTTTACTTAATGATCCCAGACTTCGGTATTTCTGGGAGCTCTAATTTTTATCATTCTTTTATCTCTCTTTTTCTTTTGAAATGATCATTTGTTTCTTGCTACTTTCAGTCTGCCTGATTTGGGTACTTCCAATTTACCTCGCTTCCTACTTTGAATTTGCTTGCCTCCTGTACCTGGCTGGGGACTAGGAAATGAAAGGACCAAGCCTGTGAGGTATGTGTTTAATGAGGCTGCAAGTTAGTACAGGTCTACGAGTAAAATACGGGTGAGAAACACAGACTTGGTGTCATCTGCATTTCTGCACCCCTGCTCAAACATTTATTTTGCTAATGGTTAGTTGTTTAGCTGATTTGATAATTACTAGATGAGGAATTCTCTGTAAATGGTATGCTGCCATTTTTTTAAAGGACACAGTGTTCTTTAATCTTTTATCATTTTTTATTTCATCTTCACAGTAACACTGAAAGAAAGGAAAGGGCAAATATTTTCTGAGTTTGACAACTATACAGATGGGAGCTGCAGAGAGTTTAAAGTACATGGATGGGAAACTGAGTGCTCAGCCACGAGTGTCCTGATTTCCCTTCTAGAACTTAGTTAATAGATTCAGCTATGTCAATATCAGGAGATCTACAGAATCATAGGTCACAGGCAGCCTAAAACTCAAGGGGTCAGTAAGGGATAGAACAAGTGTATGTTATAGACAGAAAGGCACAGAGAGAAAATTCCATCCCTAGCTGTAGAACAAGCTCAAAATCCTGAGACCCATGTGAGTAAATGGGGACAAATACAGAGCAGCATAACTCAACTAAATGGAAATAAACATAGATTTCGTTGTGTAACGGCTTTTAGCAACAACTCAGATGAAACACTGAAAATACACTTAACAATTTTCAGGTGACATAAAACTGGAATGTATTACTGCTGCTGCTGCTAAGTTGCTTCAGTCATGTTCAACTCTGTGCGACCTCATAGACGGCAGCCCACTAGACTCCTCTGTTCCTGGGATTCTCCAGGCAAGAATACTGGAGTGGGCTGCCATTTCCTTCTCCAGTGCATGAAAATGAAAAGTGAAAGTGAAGTTGCTCAGTTGTGCCCGACTCTTAGTGATCCCATGGACTGCAGCCTACCAGGCTCCTCCATCCATGGGATTTTCCAGGCAAGAGTAATGGACTGGGGTGCCATTGCCTTCTCCAGGAAAGTATTACTAATGATTACTAATTTATTAATTGACAGAAACAAGGTTCCAGATGGAACTATTGGCTAGATGAAATTTAACACAGATTAAATTTTTTTTCTCTTATGTATATACAAAATTTATATTTACAGACACAGTACAGGGTAAGCCTGGCTTGACAACAGTCATAGGATATATACACCTCAATGTTCACTGCAGCACTGTTTATAATAGCCAAGACATGGAAGCAGCCTAAATATCCACTCACAGAGGAAAGGATAAAAGGACGGGGTATATATAGACAATGAAATACTACTCAGTCATTAAAAAGAATGAATAATGCCATTTGCAGCAACATGAATGGACCTAGAGATTGTCATACTGAGTGAAGTAAGTCAGAGGAGGAGAAATATCATATGACAACCCTTATATATGGAATCTGAAAAGAAATGATACAAGTGAACTTACTTACAAAGTGGAAAGAGACTCACAGACTTAGAGAAAGAACTTATGGTTGCCAGGGGAAGGATGGGGATGGGGGGATAATTAGGAGTCTGGGATAGGCATATACACATTGCTCTATTTAAAATGGATAATCAGCAAGGACCTATTGTTTAACACATGGAACTCTGTTCTATGTTATGTGGCAGCCTGAACGGGAAGGGAATTGGGGAGAGAATGGATAAATACATATGTATAGCTAAGTCCCTTCTCTGTTCACCTGAATCTATCATAACGTTGTTCATCAGCTATACCCCAATACAAAATAAAAAGTTTTTTAAAAAGATGATATGTTTATCATTTATTGAAAACAGTGGTAGACATCATAGTAAGTTCTTTACATATATTAATTCTCACAACAGTTCTAAAACAGTTCTAACAATTCATCAACAATATCATTATTGTAGTCCTCGTGTTATACGTGAGAAAACTAAATAATTTGAGAAATAAAATGTTAGAGTCCAACAGCTTATCAGTGTTGAAACCAGGAGTTAAACCTACCTAAATCCATGCCTTAACCAATATGCTGCTATTATTGTTTAAAAATAAATTCCATTAATAAAAGACTCGAGGAAGTCTCTTTGCAGTGCTCACATCGCTACTGCAGTACTGTGTGCATTTTTCTGGGGATGAATCATTTTTATTTTGATCTATGTATACCTTTTATAAAGATACAGTAACAATTTCTCCTGAGAGCATTTGAAAGCATGCATATAAGATACAAACTAAGCAACAAAGAAGATGCCTTAAAAAACACAAATTTGGAACAAGATTTATGCCTGGCATTGAGGAAGAGGCCTAGGTGTTAGATTTAATCAGCCTGGATCCACCCCTCTTAACTGTGTGACCTTGCGCCAGTTTCCCCATCTATAAAGTACGCATGTTGATTTCTTCCTGCTAGTACTACTGGGGGCATTGGAAACGATGCATGTGAAAATCCCTGGTACAGCTCTGCTCCCTAGAAGTAGAAGATAGCATTATTTCTGCTCTTTGCAGAAGTTAAAGGAAAATGGGCTTTACTTTGTTACTAAGATGAGCCTTTTAAAATGGCAGCTGTCAGAAAGATAATTAGCTGCCTCGAGAAATAGTGAACTGCTGTTTCTGGGGCCGCACAGAGTCGGACACGACTTAAGCAACTTAGCAGCAGCAGCATTCTGGGCTGGGTAGGGGCAACCGACACTTAGTCAATTTATTAATACATACATGCTTAGGCGAATAAGACACTGCATCAGATGAGGTGTTCTCTGAGGCCCCTTTTAAAGCTGAGATTCTGAATAAGAACACATGTGCTAGGGAACCCTGCTCAATGTTATGCAGAAGCCTGAATGGGAAGAGGGTCTGGGGGAGAATGGATACATGTATATATATGGCTGAATCACTCTGCTGTCTATCTGAAACTATCACAACATTGCTAATCAGCTACACTCCAATATAAAATTAAAAGTTAAAAAAAGAAAGAACAGATGTACTTTCTTCCGTCTCCCAAAGGTGCTGACTAACCACCAGCAGGACCCATGCTTTAAGCGGCAACAGTGGGGTGAGACAAGCACATGGAGAAACTCTGTCACCATCTTACCCACGCCCCATGGGCTCAAAGATGAACTCTTTTCAGAAGTCTGGCAAGCTAAAGGACTATTTGTAATTCCAGGTTAGCAAGAAGTCTTCGTATCGTTAAGCAGGTGATTTTGGCATCAATGATGGTTTTATATATATAAATAAAATACAGGCTTCCCTGGTGGCACATTGGAAAAGAATCTGCCTGCCAACAATGCAGGAGATGTAGGTTCGATCCCTGGTCGGAAAGATCCCCTGGAGAAAAAAATGGCAACCCACTCCAGATTTCTTGCCTGGAGAATTCCACAGACAGAGGAGCCTGGTGGGCTACAGTCCATGGTGTTGCAAAAGAGTCAGATATGACTTAGCAACTAAACAACAACAAATATATACATGTGTGTGTGTGTGTGTGAATGTGTGTATGTATAGGTGATAGATAGAGAGATGATACAATATCCACAGCTAAATGACCCAGAGAAATATAGTTGAATAGGGCGAAAACAGCAAAGGAAAGGACAGAAGGCATGACCTCAAGTTAACCTCTTTGGCCTCTGCCCCCTTCACCTTCTCCTAGACAACAGCCCTGTTTATGAATTACAGCATCTCATCTGAGTTGCTTCATTTTACTACCTCACACTAACACACCATTGGTGAACTGATTTTGTCCCTTCTGTTTTTGATGACTGTTTGGGAGATCCTCACATTTACACCATGTTTTGAAGACCTTAGTTGCTCTTTGCTTTATCTTCTGAGCCAGATTTCATAGTAGTGTCTCTATTTACAAAGGCAGAAAAAAAGTTTTACTAGATTACTAAAGTCTGGGAATTCATCTGAGATGACGAAAAAGAGTAATTACAAACTGACCTCAAGTGCTGGGGACGAGTTCCAAGCATTTTGTTTACCAGTCAGAGAGATGAAATCTACCTCTTTGATGTTTTTTGCCTGACACATTTCCGGCCAGCCTAAGGTAAAGTGAAGAGATTTTTCTCATATCACGGGATGCTGAATTTCTGTGTTGGACTTTGGGAATTTTTCACAGTATGAAATTTATTAAGTCAAAATATACTCTGTCCCATGCTGCTCCTCCTGCCTGGAAATGTCTTCTCTTCACTCTTGGCAAGACCATTTTCTACTTAGCCTTCAAGTCTCTGCTTAAAGATATTACTTCCTCATACAGCCTTCCTTGTATATCTTGCATTAAAGTTCTGTGTCCCAGACCTTCATTATTCTTCTCTGTCTCCTCAATATTTATAGTTATGTTAATAAAGAATAAGTAGTGTTTGGCATATGGTACGTGCTTGATAAATATATGTTGAATGACTGCATGCACACTAAATTTTCACGACATTAAATCAAAGAAAAATAACTCAATGTTAAATTTCTAATAGGGTACATCTCCTCTAAATATTAAAAGTCCAACTCAGCTCCTCGCTACTGCCTTTTGCTTTTTTCAACTTTGGCCCATGTCTTACTGAGAAAGTGAGACAATATGGAATTTTATTTGTAAATAGTTTCTGTTTGAAAACATGATTCTCTGTTTGCCCATCAAAGATTTGGACAAAGGTCTTTCAGAAAAACAAGTCAACCAGATCATTTTTTACTAGCCATGTGGGCAAAAACAATCATGCATAAAGGTCACAAGCAAGGCAAACATTACAAAGGCATAAGACCAGCCACAACTTCATTACTGCTTTCCCTAACACTTCCTGGGGCTGCATTGTCAAGATAATGGTTTGGGGAAAAGTGAAATTTCAAACCAGACTGTGGGTATATTGAACCAATAGAAGTGGTTTCCAGTTCGCCTCAAAGATTAGCTTTTTGGTTTTTTGTTCATTTGTTTTATTGGCGTATAATTACTTTACAATGTTGTGTTAATTTCTGCTGTACAACAAAGGGAGTCAGCTATACTTATAGAAATGTCTCTCCCTCTTGGATCTCCCTCCTACCTCCTCCCACATCCTACCCATCTAGGTCTTCACAGAGCACCGAGCTGAGCTTCCTGCACTGTACAGCAGGTTCCCACTAGCCTTCTATTTCACACATGGTAGTGTGTATAAGTCAATCCCAATTTTCCGTTCATCCCACCCTCCCTATCCATCCCGTGTCCGCACATCTGTTCTCTATGTCTGCATCTCTATTGTGCTTTTTGGTTTTTCCATACCCTGACCCCGTAATTCTATTCTTACTATAGATCTTTGAAGTCAGGGACCGAGTCCACAATGTTCTTCATCTTACACTTCTTTCCTAGCACAGAGAAGGTGCTCAATAAGCAATCACTGAATAAATGAATGGATCCTACCATAAGTATAATTCTCCTTGCACAGAAGCAAAGTAAGTGTAATCAAAGCAATAAATGAACAAGTAATTCCATTCTTGGGTACATATCTGAAGAAAAACAAAAACACAAATTTGAAAAGACACACATATCCCAAGGTTCACAGCACCATTAACTACAATAGCCAAGATATGGAAGCAACCTGAGTATCCTTCAACAGATGAATGGACAAAAAAGATGTCGTACATATATTTACAGTGAAATATCACTGAGCCATAAAAAAGAATGAAATTTTGCCATTTGCAACAGCATGAATGAATTTGAATGGTACTATGCTAGTGAAATAAGTCAGACAGAGAAAGGTAAATACTATGTTATCACTTATATGTGGAATCAAAAAATTAAAACAAACTAGTGAACATAACAAAAAAGGAAACAGACTCACAGATATAGAACACAAGCTAGTAGTTACCAGTGGGGAGAAGGAAGTGAGAAGGAGCAAGTAAGGGAAGGAAATTACAAGGTACAAACTACTATGTACAAAATAAATAGGCTACAAGGATATATTATACAGCACAGGGAATACAGGTAATATTTTATAATAACTAAAAATCAAGGATAACTTTAAAAATTGTCAGTCACTATACTGACCACCTGAAACATGCAAATTAGCTATACTGCAATAAAAAATAATAATTCTAAAAAATCAATCAATAAATAGGAACCTTTATATCAATGGGAAGTTCGGTTGTAAAATGGTAGCTCTTTAACCCAACATTACTTGATTACCAATCATCACAAGTATTGTCTTTCTTTATCACCACTTACAAAGAACACTATGTGAATTGTCTTCAAGAGCTGTTTCTAAACCTCATTTTGGAAAGATTGTCTTGATCATCACTTGTATCCTGTTTACCACCCCAAATGATTATCAGATGTCTCAATTATCCACTTTCGTCATCATAGTTGACTTCAAATAGTCCTTGATAATGTTCCCAATTATTCAATTATTACAAAATACTTCGGACATTTTTGTAGTAAAGAGTAAGACCCATTCCTCATGATATTGCTTGAATATAGAAAACATTCATTTGGATATCAAGGATGATCATCATTTAAGTTTTCATGTAAAGTTTAATTCCTATTATATACAAAGTTTTCATTATAAATTTTAATCTTCATTAAAAATCATAAGCAATTTTGGATTATCAGTGGTAAAACACCACAACTAAAATCAGATGTTTTTCTCTGTTGGCTTGTTTGCTAAGGAACCTAGGGATTAGAGAGAGCCCCACCAGGGACTTACTCTAGTCCTATAGAACTTTATGAAGTTGCTAATGGTTGCTGTTATTAATAAATGCTCTTTTGTAGGGTGGAAATGAAATTAGAGCTGCTCTGAGTTGCCTCACTGGATAGAACTAGAACCAATGAGTGGGAAACACCTGCTTTAATTCATTGTTAGAAAAGACCAGCCAACCATTAGCAAAATTCTACTTAAAATACGAAGCTGCCAGTTTCCTGGCCTCTAGCTTTTGTGCTTTAATCACAATGGAAGGAGCTTATCATAAATCCTAGAAATGATATATTATCTCCTTGATGGTGGTGGTAAGGTGAGGGTAGTTATTTCAGCCTCCTGTGGGCTATTAAAAAGCAAGCCTTAGAACAATAAGAGTTTGAAATATAATCCTTCTGTTTAGGGAGAAATAATGCTCGTCATTAGTGTCGTCTATAGGCCCAGCAGAGTGTGAAGCGCTTCAAATAAAAATTATGGACTAGAATTTAGGAGAAAGGACGCCTGAGAGAGGGTGAGAAGGGACAGCCAGGAAGAGAGGGAAATGTTTTGCCCCTAAACAAACTTTTTTCATTTTGTTAGCTGTGTCCTGTATTTCAAAAGGCTCCTGGCTAAGTCTGACCTAATCTTACATCAAATATCACTGCTGTGTGCTGTGTCCACAGGTCAGGCATGGATTTTTCCCTTTTGGCAGCTCTGGATGAGGGCAGTAATCCTTGGAGGGGTTCAAGAGGTACCAAGAGAGGAGTGAGAATGAGAATGAATGTATAGTTTGCTTACTGTTATAAAGCTGGGGTTGCCCACAGGAGCTGATCTGACAGGGCCCACTTGGGCCAGCATAGCCCAGTTAGAAAGGTTACGCAAATATCTAGTAACTACAAATGGGTACACATGCACACACACACACAGTTTGGCTGATTGCAACAATGAACATGCTCATCCAAACCCAATTATTCAAACTAGACTCAATATATTAATATACTCTGCTTTCTCTTTGTGTCTAGAAATTCCAGGTGTTAATGTCACATTTCTCCCTATAGTGCCTGGTTTCTGCTCTGTGGTTTTTCGAGATGACCTAGAGATAGTCATCTGTTGCCAGCAGCTTCAAGTCCAAATGCCCAGTCCCAACATACTCTAGCTCCAACATAACTTTCTAGTGCAGTAACTTCTCCTGATGAATCTCAATCATCCAGTCCCCTAAACACACCCTGTGATGTTACAGCTCTTGACCCTTACTCACTTTACTAGCCATCAGTGCCACCCAACTATCTTCAACATTGTCCAAAACTTTCAAGAAACTTTGGCATTTATTCCCATAGATTGATTTTGTCATAGCCAGGACATATACTAAATCCACATTTTATACACAAAGCTCTGATTACCTGAGATTAACCTACCTGGCTCAGTAGAGCCCAGGTTTATAAAGAGTGGTTGCAAACTGGCAGTGTGACGACCATATTCACAGAATTACTTCCTTTGGCACAGTTTGGGTATGCATGACATTTAACAAAAACTTTATAAATTAGTTGCCAATGTTAAAAAGGTAGACCATTCCACATTATTATTTTTTTAACCTGAATTTACAGCTTCTTTCAAAATATCAGGAAATAAGGCATCTTAGCTTACCTTCCTAAATAGCCACTGTCTTCTCATCTGAGGTTCATTTCTTTTATTTGCTACAGCTCCTCGTGCTCCCACATTCCTTTTTTTACATATTTATTTGCCCGTGTCAGATCTTAGTTGCAGCATGCAAGACCTTCATTGCATCACATGGGATTTTTGTGGACTCTCTAGTTGCAGCACACGGACTTCAGTTGCTGTGACGTGTGGGCCAAACTGCTTCACAGCATGTCTGATCTTAGTTTCCTGACCAGGGGTCAAACCCACATCCCCTGCTTTGCAAGGCAGATTCCTAACTACTGGACCACTAGGCAAATTCTATCAAAAATTTCTTATAACCAACTTGCTTTATTCATTTAGTCCACCTAACTAGATGTTACAGGTATTTGAGTTTGAATATCACCACCTTTTGCACCAAGAAGCTGTTAAATGTCATCCTCCAAAACACTCTACTCTATAGAGCTATAGCCCTTCCCAGGAAGAGCCATGAGAACAAAGCAAAACAAGCTGCACATCCTATTTTGGTTCAGTCCTTCTCCCAACAAAGGTCATCTCCTTCCTCCCACACCAGAGAGAAATACAGTACCAGTCCAATGTGAACTGTGTTCCAACTCTCTTTTTTCCAAGATTGTGAGACAAAACTATTACTCATCTTCTACTATCCATTATTACTGTAAACTTTCTATTTTAGAATAGTTTTGGATTTACAGAAAAGTTGCTAAGATAATACAGATTGTTCCCCAGACCAAGTTTTCACTGCTAGTAATAGCTTACATTAATACGGATCATTTATGACAACTGTAAACCAATATTAATACAGAATTCTTAACTAAAGTCTATACTAGATTCCCTGGACGGAGGAGCCTGGTAGGCTGCAGTCCATGGGGTCGGTAAGATTCGGAAACGACTGAGCGGCTTCACTTTCACTTTTCACTTTCGTGCATTGGAGAAGGAAATGGCAATCCACTCCAGTGTTCTTGCCTGGACAATCCTAGGGACAGGGGAGCCTGGTGGGCTGCCGTCATGGGGTTGCACAGAGTCGGACACGACTGAAGCGACTTAGCAGCATACTAGATTCAGATTTCCCTACTTTTTAAACTAGTGCCCCTTTTCTAGAAGTTCTCAAGATTTTAGCCACGTGACATTTAGTTATTGTGTCCTTAATCTTCTCTTGGCTCAGAATTTCTCAGACTTTTCGTTGTTTTCTATGACTTTGACAGATTTGAGGAGTGCAGGGCAGGTACATTACAGAATGTCCCTAAACTGAAAGATGACTGAGGTTTTTGATCATGACTAGACTGGGGTTGTGGGTTTCAGTGAGGAGGACCAGAGAGACAAATATCATCCTCATTGCATCATGTCCAGAGTATAAACTATTGATGAATGTAAACTTTGACCTCTTGGCTGAGGTTGTATTCATCAGATTTCGGCACTGCGCCATTTCTCTTTTTCTCCTCTTCCGTACTTTTTGGAAGGAAGTCACCATGTACCGTTCATGCATCAGGAGTAAGAATTATGCTCCTACCTCCTTGAGGAAAAAAAACCTAAAAACAGATAATTTTGAGTTTTGTACAGGAGATTTGTCTATTCTCCCTTTATTTGCCTGTTTGCTTATTTAATCAATTGTATATCAGTGGATAAGTATTTTATCCTTAGGATTATAATCTCTTATTATTTTTATTATTTTACTTTATTATTTTTGTTGTTGTTGTTACTCAAAATCGGCCATTGGGGACTCTTTCTCTTGGTTCCGGCTTCACTTTAACACATCTGCATTATTGTGGGATTTTTCTCTTTTTTTTGAGCACTTCTTTACTTTCTGACACTTTAGGCCCATCTTCAGATATAGCAGGATTACCTTTTATTTCTTTCCATGATGCTAAAATCAACCATTTGTCCTAGAAGACTTGATTCTTTTTATTGGAGAAGAGTATTGGAAAATGAGATTTGGTTGCCTATCATCCATATTATACATTTTTATTTATTGTCAATTCCTTGTACCTCTGGTGATGTGGAACTGGGACTCTCATACATTGTTGACAGGGACTCAAACTGGTACAGCCACTTTGGCAAAAAAAAATGGCATTTTATTACAAAATTAAACACACACTATTCAATGCAGAAAATGCCTCCTTCCCCATCCCCCTCCCTAAGTTTTTAACCAAGTTAAAAGACTCAGTGGTATCCCAGACAGGAATACAGCCAGCACCTCGGCTAATACCTCTGGTCATTATGCAATCTCATTTGGCTAAATAGTTTCTCCCCAAATTACTTGAGATGACATAATTTTTTTCTTAACTGGAAAACAACTTATCCTCAGAAGATTTAGTTAAGCATTGAAATGTTTAAGAAAATCAACTCCTTAATATTAATATTTTTGTATTAAGTCTTCATCTTGGAGACTTTATGTACTTAGAGTGTTAAAAGAGTTTCACTTCTTAGGAGGTTAATATGAAATGTCATTAAGCAATTAGTCTTCAATCTTAAGTTGACATTTTCTTGTTTATTTGTAGAAATGGAACATGTGTTTTAGAAAAATATCTTGTCAACATCTTGACAGGTTGTTCTTGTTCAATCACTAAGTCATATCTCTTTTGTGACCCCATGGACTGTAGCTCGCCAGACTCCCCTGTCCATGGGGTTTCCCAGGCAAGAATACTAGAGTGGGTTGCCATTTCTTCCTCAAGGGGATCTTTCTGACCCAGAGATCAAACCCACATCTTTTGCATTGCAGGTGAGTTCTTTACCACTGAACCACCAGGGAAGCTCCTTTTCAGGTTAGAGACTGCCAACCTTAAAATTACTAATATAGTGAAGATGGTGCAGTTGAAGAAAATTCTCTATCAGGTTAATGTAATCACCAAAAGCACCACAGGAAGACAGGTATTAACTGTTTCTAGTAATGAGTTCAGCCACAGATCTACTTAGTATCTTCACATTATAAAAGACTTCAAGAAAAACAGTAAAATTACAGTCAGCTACCCACGTTATCTTAACCCACACTGTATTAAACACAAAAAAGAGAAATGCCATTTGAGGTTATAAGGACAACAGGAAAAATAATACTTAGCAGCAACTTGGCCCTACATGCAGCAACTTAACCTCTCTAAACAAGTGGCATTTCTTCTACCAAAAACCAAAGCAAATTTCAATCTTAACTAACCTTTATTAAGCTATTTATTATTGGCGTTCCTCAGAAACACGGTAAAATAGCCAGGGACAGCATTTAGAATCTCTGTATCTTGACAAAGGGCTTCTGACCTGTGCTGCCTTTAAGGAGGGTTAATTTGTCTATAGAGTTATGTAGAGTTAAAGACCTAGCAGAAGCAGAGGAGATGAGAAAGAGGTGGCAAGAAAACACAGAACTGTACATAACGGTCTTAATGACCTGGATAACCACGATGGTGTGGTCACTCACCCAGGGCCAGGATCTTGGAAATGTGAAGTCAAGTGGGCCTCAGCAAGCATTACTATGAAAAAAGGTAGTGGAGATGATGGAATTCCAGCAGATCTATTTCAAATCTTAAAAGATGATACTGTTAAAGTGCTGCACTCAATATATCAAAAAATTTGGAAAACTCAGCAGTAGCCACAGGATTGGAAAAGATCAGTTTTCATTCCAATCCCAAAGAAGGACAATGCCAAAGAATGTTCAAACTACCACGTAATTGCACTCATTTCACATGCTAGCAAGGTAAGGCTCAAAATCCTTCAAGCTAGGCTTCAACGGTATGTGAACAGAGAACTCTCAGATGTATACGCTGCGTTTAGAAAATGCAGAGTAACCAGAAATCAAATTGTAAACATTCATCGGACCTAGAAAAAACAAGGGAATTCCAGAAAAACATCTACTTCTGCTTCATTGACTATGCTAAAGACTTTGACTGTGTGCAATACAACAAACTGTGGGAAATTTTTAAAGAGATGGGAATACAAACCACCTCACATGCTTCCTGAAAAACCGATATATGGTCAAGAAGCAACAGTTAGAACCAGACGTGAAACAATGAACTGGTTCCAAGTTGGGAAAGAAGTACATCAAGGCTGTATATTGTCACTCTGCTTATTTAATTTCTATGCCGAGTACATCATGGGAAATCCTAGGCTAGATAAATCACAAGCTGGAATCAAGATTGTGGCAGAAATATCAACAACCTCAGATATGCAAATGATACCACTCTAATGGCAGAAAGTAAAGAGGAACTAAATAGTCTCTTGATGAAGGTGAAAGAGGAGAGTGAAAAAGCTGGCTTAAAACTCAGCATTCAAAAAACTAAGATTATGACATCTGGTCCCATTATTTCCTAGCAAATAGAAGGGGTAAAAAGTGGAAACAGTTACAGGTTTTATTTTCTTGGCTCCAAAATCACTGGAGACAGTAACTGCAGCCTTGAAATTAAAACATGCTTGCTCCTTGAAAGGAAAGCAATGACAAACCTAGACAGCATATTAAAAAGCAGAGGCATCACTTTTCCAACAAAGGTCCACATACTCAAAGCTATGTTTTCTCCAGTAGTCATGTACAGATATGAGAATTGGACCATAAAGAAGGCTGAGCATCAAAGAATTAATATTTTTGAATTGTGACACTTAAAAAGACTCTTGAGAGTCCCCTAGACTGCAAGATCAAACCACTGAATCCTAAAGAAAATCAATCGTGAATACTTAGTAGAGGACTGATGCTGAAGCTGAAGCTGCAATACTTTGGCCACCTGATGCAAAGAGCTGACTTATTGGAAAAGACCCTGATAGTGGGGAAGACTGAGGGCAAGACCAGAGAGGGGAAACAGAGAATGAAGTGGCTGGATGGCATCACTGACTCAATGGACATGAGTCTGACCAAACTCCAGGAGACAGCGAAGGACAGGGAAGCCTGGTGTAGTCCACGGGTTCACAAAGAGTCGGACATCATTTAGCGACTGAACAACACATAGAACTACTATATTTCAGATATAGTAATTCAGACAGTCTAATACACTTGCTGTCCAAGCATAATGAATGGTGCCTATTTCCACTATCAAAAGTATACCAGTTGGGAGGGCAAGATAACCCACACTTCTAGCTTACTGTCCATATACATTGGCATTTGTAGACTGGAAAATCACTACTCTTGAACTTAGAAAATTTGAGTCCAAAAAACAGTTAGGTCTATTTCTTATCTAAAGCTGGAGAGCCCCGAGTTTTCCTAAGGATGCTGCTGCTTTTTCACATAGTGTTAAATGGACTATGTGAAAACATGGAAATGTAAGAACTTTGTAAACCATAAAGGATGAAACACAGTATTGTAACAGTGAAGCAGGTGGGTGGTAGCGAAAGTGAAAACAGCAATGGAATGAAAGAATTTAAAATGTTTAATAGTTTTTTGACCCAATGCCACACTTCTTCCCCAAAGCCAGGGGCTTCCCTGGTGGCTCAGAAGGTAAAAAAAACCTGTCTGCAATACAGGAGACCTGGGTTCGATCACTGGGTCCAGAAGTTCCCCTTGAGAAGAAAATGCAACCCACTCCAGTATTTTTGCCTGGAGAATCCCATGGACAGAGGAGCCTGGCAGGGTTCATAGGGTCCCAAAGAGTTGGACATGACTGAAGCGACTTAGAGTGCCACACTTCTTACTTAAAGTGACTCATCCTTTCCTCCTCTCCCCTCCTTCCTTTGTATTCTTCCTTTCAATATTTTTGAGTCCCTACTATGGATCAGGTACTAGAGTTGTTCTATGAAGACGGGATACCAAAACCAAAAAATAAGATGTACCTTTTCCCACATCAATTAACCCATTCAATCATTTATTCTGTGTTCATTGAGTTCTTACTATTATTATCCTACTACTTACAGTATATATTTTTATTCCTTTCGAGCTTACACATCCTGCAATGAAATTTTGAAGTTTTATCCCAAGTATGCTCAACTCTTATGTCCTTCTTGTTCTTCCCTATGAACTCTATCATCTGTTTGGAACTTAATGTTCAATTTCTTTAATGATTTTGTTTGTCTTATTTGAGAGGCAAATGAAATTAAACTGAGTGAGCTGGTAACGGGGTTAAGAAGAAATAACCTGCCATTCTCCATTCAGTTCAGTTGAGTTCAGTCGCTCAGCTGTGTCTGACTCTCTGCGACCCCGTGAACCGCAGCATGCCAGGCCTCCCTGTCCATCAACAACTCCTGGAGTCCACCCAAACCCATGTCCATTGAGTCGGTGATGCCATCCAGCCATCTCATCCTCTGTCGTCCACTTCTCCTCCTGCCCCCAATCCTTCCCAGCATCAGAGTCTTTTCCAATGAGTCAACTCTTCGCATGAGGTGGCCAAAGTACTGGAGTTTCAGCTTTAGCATCATTCCTTCCAAAGAACACCCAGGACTGATCTCATTTAGAACGGACTGGCCATTGTCCATTAATATCTGCTAAAGTGAAGACCGTACAGTTCTGTCAAATATAAATTAGCACTTGCTGTTGGTATTTGCCATCTACTTCTATTAGGAGTAGATCTAATAGTCATCTAGGTGATGACTATTTCTAGTGACTGGCAGAAGCTTCACAAACAGCAGGAACCTTTTGGAAAAATATATGCTTGATTGCATGAACTCTCCCTTCACCAAAATCACACACACACACACACACACACACACACACACACACACACACACACATATATATATATATATATACAGTCCTTCCCCCCTACCTCTTTGTAACCGTTTCACAGAGCTGTCTGAGGTACTGTCTCCCAGGCTGTGGTCCTCATTTTGCCTCAAATAAAATATAATTCACAATTCTCACATTGTGCATTTTAAGTCAACCATCTAATCCAGATCTAAGCTCCTTGTGACCCCTCATGAAGAAGGAATGTTATCTTTAAAGAGTTGTCTTATTGATGCTAGGAGAACATTGCTCTTTATGATTGAGCAGGCATTTCTGCCAACGGGAAGGTCTGGTCAATGCATAATGCAGATAAACAATGCACAATAGACTGGAGAGAAGAGGCCAGAGGGCAGAGAAAAGTTATCTGTGATGCCATGCATTGTAGCCCATGGAGCTCTTTTGTCCATGAAGTTTTCCAGGCAAGAAAACTGGAGTGGGTTGACATTTCCAACTCCAGGGGATCTTCCCAACACAGGGACTGAACCTATGTCTCTTATGTCTCCTGAGTTGGCAGGCAAATTCTTTATCATTAGTGCCACTTGAGAAGCCCCAAATTTTTCTTGCCTTTCTACAAAATATAAATTCTATTTCACAACCACATATAGCATAGTTTTCTCTAACAAGTATTTCTAAGGTATTTGGGGTTGCTTATACTTTTTCCTTTCCATACTGTTGAAAGATTCATCTAGTCAAAGCTACGGTTTTTCCAGTAGTCATGTATGGATGTGAGAGTTGGACCAGAAAGAAGACTGAGTGCCAAAGAATTGATGCTTTTGAACTGCAGTGCTAGAGAAGAAGACTCTTGACAGTCCCTTGAACTGCAAGGAGATCAACCCAATCAATCCTAAAGAAAATCAACTCCGAATACTCATTGGAAGGATTGACACTGAAGCTGGAACTCCAATACCTTGGCCACATGATGCAAAGAGCCTGCTCATTGGAAGAGACCCTGATGCTGGGAAAGATTGAAGGCAGGAGGAGAAGAGGAGGACAAAGGATGAGATGATCGGAGGGCATCATCAGTTCGATGGACATGAGTTTGAGGAAGCTCAGGAGATGGTGAAGATCAGGGAGGCCTTGATGAGCTGCAGTCCATGGGGTCACAAAGAGTCAGACACGACTGAGCGACTGAACACTTCTTCCACTGGCTTCACTGTGTCCATTTTACTCTGAGTTCTCTTCTGCTGTACAAGAGCGTGAACCAGCCATCAGTACACAACTACCCCCTACCTCTACCCTGGATTCTTTGCCTTTACCCTGTGACTCTCAGCCCGCGCTCTCACTCGGCCCACATTCACGCCAGCTGCAATCAAGCTCTTTCTCTTCAGCCCCCCCCACTCCTCGGATGTGCCTGAACACAGCTCCACCGACAATGTGTATCACGGGCTTGACGGTGAGTCGAGGCAAAGGAGGGGGAGGCAGTGTGGAAGTCAGAGGGCTCCACCCCTGACGTGCAAACGACTGAAACAGTTTTATCCACTATCTTTGTGCTAAAAATCCTCGGACTGCCATCTTCAAAGGAGGGTCTCATGGGCACTGTATTAACCTCACGCGCCAGCTCTTCCAGGCAGGACTTGTCTTCTTCCCCAGGACTCCTTCTCCTCAGATGTGGTCCCCACCACACCCCCGAGCCCACAACTGCCCCTCCTTCCTCTTTCCTCCACAAAGCCCAGCTTTCTTGCAAAACTTTATTATGCAAAACCCTTCAAACCCCTCCCCTTGTCCGGAGTCCCTGCCCTTGACACTTAAAAGGCTCCTCTGAGTTTAAATAAACGAAAATTCATTTTTCCTCAGAAAAAATAGTGCTGCCAGTCATTAAAATAGAGACTTTCCGCCTATTTATTAAGCGCATTAAATAAATGCAATCCAAGGACTAATGCTAAGAAATCACTTTCCTTTTATTGATCGTTCGAATTTGACCAAGTGTGACCCTAGACAGCAAACAGGCCCGAATCGCACGGAAGCCAACTTAAAGAATCGCCACCAGAGGGCGGTAACACCAAAGCAGTCGGATATTGCAGGACTATCTCCTTCCCTCACCCACCACAGTAACCTAGCCCCTTCTGCTAAATCAAATGTTATCCTCAGTCTTCCTGCTTCAAGTGGTCGCTGCTGGGAACGTGAAACACCAAATGCAACATTATTAGAACATGGTTTGGGTTATTTGAGTTTTACACAGCACTTTTTGCCAACTTTATTGAAAACATGTTTTCATGAGAACCGATCTTATTCCACCTACTACCAGCTAAATTTATCGGCACAGAGTTTAACAACACGGAATGATTAATTAGGGACCAAGCCATTTCCTGAGCACTTAACTGATTTTGTGACTGTGAGTCACCCTTGCTGTTTTAGCCGTCTGTCCCTGAATAAAATGCATTTATTTATGCTTTCCGAAGTTTTTGATCTCTCTTGTTTTCCTTCTTTCAAAGGCGACACAGTTGTTGGAAAAGCAAAGCTGTTTATTCCTTTTTCTTTAAAAAAAAAAAAAAAAAAAAGCTTAAATCACAGTGAAAGCAACCCCATTAAGAGCTAAGTCATATGTTACTTCTGCTCAGACCCCTCTAGTAGCTTCTCCTCTCTAAGCAAAAATCCTTTCCTTGCATACATAAAGCCATAGGATCTGTCTAGCCCACATACACGCTGCCTTATTCTTTCCACTCTCCCCCAGCCATGCTCCTTGCTAGCCAGTGTGCATGCTCTACCTCAGGATGTTTGTACCTGCTTGCTGTTTTTCTTGGATCATCTTTTCTCACTGCCACCTGCATAACTCTTCACTTCACTTTCTTCCTTCACTTTCTTCAAACGACATCTTCTAAGTAAGTCTTTCCTGGCCACTGTACCGTCCATGAAAAACATCACTCACCCATACCTATATATTCACTCTCTTTATCCTCTTCCTTTATGTTTTTCACTTTAGCATCTCCGCTAACATTCCATGCCCTTTAATTCTTTATGTACTTTATTCCTTGTTACTTTACAAAAAATTGTAAGCTGCCTAGGGGTAGGCTTTTTACATATAGCTGCTTCACGGCTATATTTCCAACTCCTAGAATAATATGTCGCACACAGTAGGAACTCAACAAAAGTTTATTGAAAGGATGAAGAAACAAATTAACAACAAAAAAACCAGAAGTACTCACTTCAGCCATCAAGTCTGTTCCTTCTTATCAGCTACATCTCTACTCAGTAATCATCTCTCTCCACACTAAGCAGCCCTTATTGGAAGTCATTCCCTAAGCCTTTTTCCTGATTTATTCTTCATAGCCTTCCCCATTGTCAAATTTTATTCCTCAAATATTCGTTTACTTTAAATAAATAATTTATCTTAAACATCATGAAGGCAATAAATTGAAAAGGCAACCTACAGAATGGGAGAAAATAATTGCAAACCGTCATGAAAATTAACAGAGGGAAACCTGAGTAAAAGAGGGTCAGGAGGCCAGAAGCAGAAGCTCTCGTGTATGTACCACACAAGTCAGTTCAGGGCCCAACAGGAAGAGATGTACCTTGCACCTCTGGCAGGAAGTGACAGTCCTTTACTATAGCTAGCAGGAGAAAGAGCTTTTCTCAGCCTGGCAACAGTTTTGCCCATGAGAAATTGTCACACCTCAGCCAACGAACTCTCAGCTTCCTCCCACGGACTTTTAGTTTATAATAGCCCCTCCCAATTTTCCATACTCCTCTATAAAGGAGTTTTCTCTCTTTCGCTTTATAGGATTTGCATGTGGTTTGCCACAGTTGTATGTCCCAATTTGCAATTCTCTACTGCTCCCAAATAAATCAGTTTGGCTGATAAAATAACTGGGCATTTTTTGTTTTAGATAACACTATATATTTGACAAGGGGTTAATATCCAAAATATATAAAGAACTCAATACAACTCAATAGCAAAAAGCCAAATAATCTGATTTTTTAAAGGGACAGAGGGAAAATAGACATTTTTTTCCAAAGAAGACATTCGAATGGCCAATAGGTAATCAACTTCATTAATCAGGGGGATGCAAATTAAAATCACCATGAAGGACTTCCCTGGTGGTCCAGTGGTTAAGATTCTGCACTTTCACTGCAGGGGGGCACAGGTTCAATCTCTGATCAGGGAACTGAGATCCCACATGCAGGGTAGAGAGGCCAAATAAAACATAATAAGTAGATGAATGATAGATAGATTAAAAATAAAGCCACCATGAGATATCACTGAATACCTGTTAGGATGGCTGTTTTCAAAAAGACAAGAGATAAAAAATGTTGGTGAGGATGAGGCAGAAAGAGGAACCTTATCCGTTGTTGGTTGGAATGTGCAGCAATAGTGGAAAATAGTATGTGGTTCCTGAAAAAATTAAGTGCACTACCAGATGACTTGGCAGTCTCACTCCTGGATGCATATCCAAAGGAAATAAGATCGAAATCTCAAAGGGCTATCTGCACATCCATGTTCATTGTGGCATTATTTACAGTGGCTAATATATGAAAACAAGCTACATATCCATTAATGGATGAATGGATAAAGATGTGATAAATATACAATGGAATATTATTCAGCCAGGAGAAAAAAGGAAGTCCTGACATTTGCAACAGCATGGATGAACCTGAAGGACATGATACGAGTGAAATCAGACAGACAGAGAAAGACAAATACTGAATGGCATCACTTACATGTGGAATTTTTTATTTAAAAAAGCCAAGCTCACAGGAACAGAAAGTAGAATGGTAGTAACCAGGACCTGGGGGAGGGGCAAGGGAGGGAGTGTGGTGAAGAAATTGAGATATGTTGATAAAAGGGTACATGCCTTCAGTTATAATATGAAGAGTTTCCGAAGACTGAGGGTGTAGCATAGTGACTATAGTTCACATCGCTGCACTATATAGGGCTTCCCAGGTGACACAGTGGTAAAGAATCCACCCGCCAATGCAGGATATGCAAGACAAGCAGGTTTGGTCCTTGGGTTGGGAAGATCCCCCAGTGTAGTAAATGGCAACCCACTCCAGTATTCTTGCCTGGAAAATTCCTTGTACAGAGGATCCTGGCTGGTTACAGTCCATGGGATCGCAAAGAGCTGGACACAACTGAGAAACTGAGAGCACACACACTGTATCACATATTTGGAATTCAGTAATAAAGTAGATCTCAACTGTTCTCAGTATGCACACACACACACAAATGGTTAGCTATGTGAGGTGGTGAATATGTTAATTAAATCGATTGTGGTCATCATTGCATAATGCATACACGTATCAAAACATCTTATTTTATAGCCAAGAAATGGAAGCAACTTAAATGTCCATCAACAAAGGAATGGATCAGGAAGATGTGGTACATATATACAATGGAATAATACTCAGCCGTTAAAAAGAATGAAATAACGCCATTTGTAGCAACACGGATCGACCTAGAGATTATCATACTGAGTGAAGTAAGTCAGACAGAGAGGAAATATTGTATGACATCCCTTCTACATGAAATCTAAAAAGAAATGATACAAATGAACTTACAAACTAGAGAGATTCACAAACTTAGAGAACAAACTTGACTATTGAGGGGAAGGATAGGGAGAAGGGATAGTTAGGAAGTTTAGGATGTTCACGTCCCCATGGCTACGTTTAAAATGGATAACCAACAAGGACCTACTGTATAGCACATGGATCTTTGTTCAATGTTATGTGGCAGCCTTTTTGGAAGGAGAGTTTGGGGAAGAATTGATAACATGTGTATGTATGGCTGAATCCCTTCACTGCTCATCTGAAACTATATTGCTAACCAAATACAAAATAAAAACCTTAAATTTAAAAAGACATCATATAATACACCTTTGAATATATGCAAGTTTTATTTGTCAACACAACTTTTTTAAATGAAAGAAACCATTTTGCTAAGTGCAAAAAGCCAGTCACAAAGATGATGTACTGTATGAT